>PIJE02000080.1:416777-431777 GCA_002895965.2 Coryphaenoides rupestris | reverse complement strand
CGCGGCGCTATCGGCCCCGCGCAGCGCCTTCCATATTGTGCTACAAGGGCTTCAGCAAATTGCTATTTTTATGGGACATGATAAAGGAAACGCAGCCTCGCGTCCGCGCTGCTTTACTGCTCAATGTTAGCTCCCGGACGCCCGTGTGATTCACTCGCGCTGGGTCCTACTGTGGATGCTGCTGTGGGTGCTGCTGTGTGTGTATATATGTGCGTGCGTGTGTGTGTAGTGTAGGTGTGTGTGTGTGTGTGTGTGTTTAAAGTGCAACTGAGTCAAAACCAGAAGCAGAGGATCTGAACAGGTGTGTTCAGGTCTGGGTTCGCGTTGCGGTCACATGACGCTCTGTGGCTCCATCTCCATGAAAAACCCTGTTTGTAGGTCGAGACCATGGGCCAGCAATGTTTTACTCTTCATTATTTTGGATTACTTACTGTTTTAGATATCACTCTGCTGTTGTGTGTGGTGGGGGGGGGGGCGGGCTCGGTGGCAGTGTATGTGATGTGTGTGCCAGTGAAGCCCATAGTTGAAAAAAACGTGTGTGTGTGTGTGCGCACGCATGGGTGTGTGTGTGTGTGTATTTTGGGTATTTGGAGTAACTTGACTGTGATAGTTGCGCGTGAGTGGTGTCGTGTGTGTGAAATCCCCAACCTGTGTGTGTGTGTGTGTGTGTGTGTGTGTGTGTGTGTGTGTGTGTGTGTGTGTGTGTGTGGTGTGTGTGTGTAGTGTGTGGTGTGCCTGTGTGTGTGTGTGTGCGTACGTGCATGCGTGTGCATGTCAGTGAGGCTCGTAGTTGAAAAAATTACGATATCATATGCAAGTAGAAACAGTGTGTGTGTGTGTGTGTGTGTGTATGCGCACGTGTGTGTGTGTGTGTGTGTGTGTGTGGTGTGTGTGTAGGGTGACACTGGGTGAACAAGGTTGCGTGTGAGTTGGCGTGTGTGTGTGTTTCTTTGGGGCGGGGGTCGGAGATGTTCAGAGACGATCGCCTATTATCATAAAGCTTCAAAAAATTACGAATCCTATTAAAAGAAAAAGAAGAAAATCCTGAGCTAAAAAAAAAGAAAACCCATGTAAGACACTCTTTGTATGAGGAGACATTTCCCCTGCGTGGCCGGGGGGGTCGACAGAATCTACATCACATCAATATGTTCCCTCTTCTCCTCCTGCTCCTCCTCCTCCTCCTCTCCTCTGTTCTTCTTCTCCACCTCCTCATCCCTGCCCTCCTCCCCTCCTCTCCTCGTTTCCTCGGCCGCCTTGTCTCCTTCCCTGTCCTTAGCCTTCCTTCAATCCTTCTCTCTCTCTCCGTCGGAACCACCACCACCACCTCCACCACCTCCACCTCCACCACCACCACCACCACCACCACCACCTGTCAGCCGTTGCCGCCAAACTGACAAGCCCCCGGAAAAAGAAAAAGAAAAAGAAAAAAGAAAAAGCGATGGCTACGTCCGAGAAGCCCGGCATTAATTAAGTCATCGCTGGACTGTAATTTCCTTGAGAAATAAACAAAAGAAAAAAGAAAAATAATGAGTTTGACCCCCCCCCCTCTCTTTCCCTTCCACACGCGAAAAGGTTAAGCCGAGACACTTTTCTGTGTCAGTACATGTAGCCACCTGTGTCCTAATGTAATACTTAATGACCCTTACCATGGAAGACAACCTTTAGTTCATCAAGGATGTTCCAGTAGCAGGTGCCATGCTGATAAACTCGCTCGCTGAAGGCTGTGTGTGCGTGCACGCGTGTGTGTGTGTGTGCGTGCACGTGCATGTGTGTGTTTCTTTCACTTTTTCTTCTTTATCCATATTTTTCAGTTTTATTTGGTGGAGGAGTGGGAGGGAGGGGAGGGGAGTTTGCAGCAGGGGGGGGGGAGGGGTTTATATATTCATTCATTTTAAATCAACATCTACCACTACTGGTTTATGTACAAACACACACACACACACACACACACACACGGACACACACACAGCGGTACACGCAACAATACCTGCCCCTGTGTGTGAGTACACTTACATACACACACATGAAAAAATACACACACACACAAACACACAAATATAGAACCTAACCTACCCCCCCCCCCCCCCCCCCCCTTCTCCCCCTCCTCCTCTTAACTTTTGGTTTGTCCTTGACTTAATTTATTCAGGACTGCTGGCTTTGATAGAAATACCTACAAAATACTGTATTGTACAAAGAAACACACACACACATGGACACGGACACACACACACGGTCGGACACACACGCACACACTCAAACATTTAGCTTATTAGATACCAGAAAACTAAGTACACAATGGATGACTTGGGAGACACTCTCTCTCGCGCTCTCTCTCTCTCTCTCTGTCTCTCTCTCTCTCTCTCTCTTTCTCTCTCTCTGCCTCTCCTTGTCTCTCTCTCTCTCGTTTTGTTGAAAGCCTTTGTTGAAGTGAAATGACTGCAATCAATTTCACCCCTTAACAAGTCGCCGGGCGGAGAGCCGATGTTTGTCGGACCGCTCGCGCTCAGAGCCGAGCCATTGGCTGCCCTGGAACCCTCCCGAGCCTCTTCAGCAGCCAATTATATCATCGTCGTCCTCCTCCAGACACATCATGTGCCGCGCCGAGAGCCTCAGATCTCTGCTTTGCGGATTCCGAAAATATTCTTAAAAAATGTCATTCCGTGAGTCATTATGCATTTCGTGGCTGGCGTTTTTATTTCTATTATTTATTTATTTATTTTCTCTACGTGCGCGCGAACGTTAAAAGTGAAATAATGATAATTTAGCAGCGAAGAATTTCCGTGTGACATTTAATGAGCAGATTCTTAGACCAGCCAATCCCTCCCTCCCGTCAAAGGTTCTGCCTAAAATATTTAGTTTATTTAGTTTATGGCTGGTTTGAACTTTTATAATGACTGGCTGGCTGTGTACTTAAAAAGTGTTGTGCAAACGGATACATGTTTTGTAGTCATAACAATTCGTGGATGGATTTATAGATTTATGGATTTATGGATTTATGGTGGCTAAGGTGTTGGACTCCCGGGACAAAAGGTACCGGGTTCGATCCCTCAGCCCAAGCCCAAGACCCATAGCCATCCTTGAAGATACCCTGGCCTAACCCCTACCTGCTCCTTAATGACATGTGTTTGAGTTCACTGTGAGTCTCCATGGGTACCTGTGTCTGCGTGGTGACACATAAATGTACATTTTTGGCAGTTCGAACGGAAGCAACCACCAATTGTTGTCGATGACTTCGCTCAGTCTACAGACGGGCTTGGGCTAGTGCTGAATTCATCCAAATATGATCAAAATCACGATATAGCTAAGTGCAATGTCCAAATCGCATTTTTGACTTAGGGGTAAAATGTAGGTTTATAACACCGTTATAAATGAAGTCTTGTAGTGCTGTTTGCGTTGTAGTGCGTTTTGTTTCTCCAGATGTAAGAAAACATGTTTGTTTGGTACAGACTCCAACAAATGCCATATGTGACCTCCACTGGAGGTTTGGTCCGGAGGTCGGCAGTTCTCAAAATGCGCTCGGGGGCAAAATACTTTTCTTTTTTTTTTTTTACTGTTTTCCTTTTTTTTTTCCTCCATATTACGAAAATTGAAGTTGTGAAGTAGCCACACAATATAACAACAGTTTTAAGATCACTAAATTATAAAGTAAATAAAGTTTATGTTCATTTCAGGTCTGGGTTTGGGGGCGTGATAGGGGTGGCGTTTAATTAACATATTCAGTTTCAATAAAAATCTAACTCATGATGATATCATGATTTTGATTTTGAGTTTTTTTCAGTGAAAGTGAAACTTGTGATGCACAAATGATCATTCCCTGTTGTAGGGATGACATTGACAAAACTGAAATAGACGAACACACGCAACCCATCCAAATCTCAGATTCTTACACCAATATACACATCTCTCTCTCTCCCTCTCTCTCGCTCTCTCTCTCTCTCTCTTTCTCTCTCTCTCTCTCTCTCTTTCTCTCTCCCTCTCTCCCTCTCTCTCCCTACTGCTCTCTCCCTCTCCATCTCCCTCCCTCTCTCTCTCTCCCATTCTCCCTCTCCCTCTCTCTCTTTCCCTCTCTCCCTCTCTCTCTCTCTCTCCCTACCTCTCTCTCTCCATTTCCCTCTCTCTCTTTCTCTCTACCTCTCTCCCTCCCACTCTATCTCCCTCTCTCTCTCTCTCTCACTCTCACTCTCTCTCATTCTCCCTCTACACCCTTGTGTCGCTCAGCACCCACCCACCACAAACACAAACACACAGATTCACACCCGCGCGCCACAAACACAAACATGAACACACGTCCTGCCGGCCACGACGTCGCCGTGACAACAAGCTAACGGCACCTCGTCAACACCTGCTCCGACTTTCAGCTTTCGGTTGGAAAGTTCGGAGAACTCCGCGACACAACGTCCAATCCGTCACACTGTAAGTGTGTGTGTGTGTGTGTGTGTGTGTATGTATGTGTGTGTGTTTAAAATAACCCAAATACACAGAGACATCCCGCAGATGGACGTCTTGTTCAGTTCACTTCTCTAACCGACCGAGCAATGTTATTTCACATCGCCACGGCGACAGGACGCGACGAAGGCCGTCACTGCCACCGCCGCCGTCGCTGTTCCTATACGTCCGGTTAGCTTCACCATCTCGTCCAGGAATCAAACCCGGAACTCCCTGACAGTACGCCGGACAACTATATCGTCCTTTTTAAAAAGCCACGTCTGGCTCCTCGCCAAACACAACAAGACACCTCCTCATGGAGGAGGGAAAACACAACTTGTAGTGGGTTTTATCTCTTGGTCCTCTCCTCCTTTCCTCTCCATCTATCCTCTCACCTCTCCATCTCTCCTCTTTTCCTCTCCTCTCCTCTCCTCTTTCCCCCTCCCCTCCTCCCCTTCTCTTCTCACCTCCTCCTCTCGTCTCGTCTCGTCTCATCTCCTCTTCTCTCTCCTCTCCTCATCCCTCCTCTCCTCCCCTTTCCTCCTCCTCTCCTTTCCCCTCCTCTCCTTTCTCCTCATCCTCCCCTTTCCTCTCCTCTCTTCCTCTCCTCCTCCCCCACGTCTCTCTGAAGGCTCTCCGAAGTCCTCCCGAGACAAAAGGACCTCAATCACACACACATGGACACGCCCCGCACACGTGTGTGTGAGTGTGTGTGTGTGTGGCCGTACATATCAAGCACACACACACTCACACACACTCACGCACACACGCAGAGGATCAGGGGGCTCTAGTACACCTCTCATTAATTCCTACCTGTCAGCGGACCCCCCACGCACACAAGCACACACACACACACACACAGACGGACACACACACACGCACACACACACAACACACACACACACCTCTCACATCTCTCCTCTTTTCCTCTCCTCTCCTCTCCTCTTTCCCCCTCCTCCCTCCCCCCCCCCAGAAAGGTGACAGCTTCCCGATGAGTGACAGCGGCTCTTTAGGTGATGTAGAGGCTGCTGCCAGACGCAGCCAGCTCTAAAGTGCCCCTCAAATGTCACTTTAGCTGCCTGCCTGAGACACACACACACACACACACACACACACACACACACACACACACACACACAGACACACACATAGTCAGACACACACACACAGTCAGACACACACACACAGTCAGACACACACACACAGTCAGACACACACATACGTACGAGGTCGGCACATACAGACATACACCCACACATGCGTGTAAACACAAACGTGCACGTGCATGTCGGTGCACGTACACACACACACACACACACACACACACACTTGCACATCAGTACATGTAAATACACACACAGAGTCAGACACACACACACAAACACACACACAGACACACACTCACTCACACACACGCCACACACACACACACACACAAAACACACTCACTTGCACACAAGCACACACACACACACACACACACCGACATGTACACACACAGACACACACACACGCCCACAACAGGTTTTTTTTCCCGCTCTAAACAGAGGCCTGTTCTCAAGTGGTCCACCAGGCTGACACCGGGGGGCTGTCAGTGTCACGGAGGCCTCTGCCCGTAAAGCTTTTAACATCCAGGAGCCTGACACCGCTAGCGCTGCGGTGCCATGCTATTGTCGTTTCTCTGTTGTTGTTGTTGTTGTTGTTGGTTTCCCCTCCCTCCCTCCCTCCCTCCTGCTCCTCTCTCCCGAGTGCATCTTATTTTTTTCATTTGTTTTTGTCGAGGTAGACGAGGTGGCTGGAAGGAGTGTGTGTGTGTGTGTGTGTGGGGAGGGGGGGCCAGGGGAAGGGAGGGGGCAGGGTTGGGGGGGGGGGGGGGGGGGGGGGGGGGGAACTCACTGTTCCTGTGATCATCCCACCTCTCCATCTCTCCTCTTTTCCTCTCCTCTCCTCTCCTCTTTCCCTCCTCCTCCCCCCCCCCCCCAGAAAGGTGACAGCTTCCCGATGAGTGACAGCGGCTCTTTAGGTGATGTAGAGGCTGCTGCCAGACGCAGCCAGCTCTAAAGTGCCCCTCAAATGTCACTTTAGCTGCCTGCCTGAGACACACACACACACACACACACACACACACACACACACACACACACACACACACACACAAACACACACACACACACACACACACACACACAGCAGACACACACACACACAGACACACACACACACAGTCGGCACATACAGACATACACCCACACATGCGTGTAAACACAAACGTGCACGTGCATGTCGGTGCACGTACACACACACACACACACACACACACACACTGCACACATACAGAATACACACACAGACAGACACACACACACAAACACACACACAGACACACACTCACCACACAAACACACACACACACACACACATATGCACACACACGCACACACACACACACACACAAACACACAGCACACAAGCACACACACAACACACACACACCGACATGTACACACACAGAACACACACACACGCCCACAACAGGTTTTTTTTTCCCGCTCTAAACAGAGGCCTGTTCTCAAGTGTCCACCAGGCTGACACCGGGGGGCTGTCAGTTGTCACGGAGGCCTTCTGCCCGTAAAGCTTTTAACATCCAGGAGCCTGACACCGCTAGCGCTGCGGTGCCATGCTATTGTCGTTTCTCTGTTGTTGTTGTTGTTGTGTTGGGTTTCCCCTCCCTCCCTCCCTCCCTCCTGCTCCTCTCTCCCGAGTGCATCTTATTTTTTTTCGTTTGTTTTTTGTCGAGGTAGACGAGGTGGCTGGAAGGAGTGTGTGTGTGTGTGTGTGTGGGGAGGGGGGCCAGGGGAAGGGAGGGGGCAGGGTTGGGGTGGGGGGGGGGCGGGGGGAGGGTGGGGGGGAACAAAGAAATAGTACATAGCGCACGTAAGCTCTGTGTGCGTGTGTGTGCGCGCTGTCACCGACGGGAGGGTGTCAACAGCGTGTAATACCAGGGTGTGAGGCGGATTCCGACTGGCAGGGCTACACACACACACACATACACACACACACACACAGCTACACGCAGGTAGACACACACACACACACAGAGTGTGGTGGTGGTGTGGTGTTTACATTTAGTTGTGGCCATGCGGTGTCGCTCAACCCTGCGACACGACCCGGAATCGCCCCAGGTTCGATTCCCGCCCGCAGGCCTGTGCTACGTGCCTTCCTGTCTGTCTGTCTGTCTGCCTGTCTGCACTGTCATGGCCAGAAAGCCTTTTTTTTTTTAAAGTGAGACGATGTGGAGTCTTGCTTTGAAGAGGAAGAGGAAGGAATCTAAGCTGTAGAAGATACAACCTTCATCACAGGTTGTATGATCAATGACCCCACCTGACATCACAAGTGGGAGTGTCCACCCAGATGTACAGTGGATAGATCAGCCTACCAGTTGCTACAGTCCACTGGGCAGGCAGGTAGGCTGATCTATCCAGCATACATCTGGGTGGACACTCCCACTTGTGATGTCAAGCGGGGCCATTCCAACCGGTTTTTGAAACCGCTTGGAATGGCTAATCATGCTCACACCTGGTGGTACAATATGTCTCCCTTTAAACGTTTTACAGCTTCATTCTTAGATGTGAACCCCACAAGTCAAACAAATCCTGGCCTCGATTGGTGACTTTGTTAAATGCACAAGTAAATGTGGGTTCACTTCACATCACGGTAGTCCATGGATCGCGGCGTTCGGCCGAAACACAGCCTTGAACCTTGTTAGCGGCTATCTGCCCGGGATCAAGTTCACTGTTTGTTCTGCGCTTGTCTCTCCCACATCTCTCCCGCTCTTGCCCCCGGCCGACGGACCAGCCTGCCTGTCTGCTGCACGGCCGACACGCGTCAAACTCCAGACACTTTGACATATTCCGGCGCTCGCTTGACGCGCAGACGTATTGCTTTTGAGGAGCGTTTTGTTGTCGAAAGAGGCAAGAGTGTTCGCAGCGGAGCCAGAGTCTAACGGAGCTCAGCGGAGGGGTGTTCGCTTTCAACGGGTCCTTTTAGCGTGGTTCTGGACACATCTTGATTTGTAGAGGCCGTCGTGTTTTGTAGCTACGCACAAACGTTTTATACCAACGGAGGAAGCAGAAGCTCACTCGGCTAGCGTACAGCTCAGATTGATCGTAGACGAATGCACGTTAACTATTTTAACTGCGGTCTCACTGGCGGGAGAGAGGGGAGGGGGGAGGGGGGATTTGGGCAAATTTGTCCAAAGATTAAAAGTGGATGAGTAGGGATGCAAGAAATACCAAAACATTATATAATCGCATATACAGTCCAAAAGGTCAAAAACGTATGCTTTTATTGTTAATCACTCATTTTCACCTTTCATGTTTAAACGTCACTATTTATTTGGTAATTTTATAAGTCAAAGTCAAAGTGTTATATTGTCACATGTCATATCACAACACAGGGCTGTTCTGAACAGTGAAACTCTTGTGGCATGGTAGGCTACAGTATGTAGGAAGTAGGCAAAAAATAACAAGAAGACACAAATATGTACTGTATATCTGTATTGAAAGAAAGAAATATATGTACAATATATATATGTATATATATATTGAGAATGGCACAATATACTGTACATAATAAAGATAACACAATAAATAAAGATAACATAATAGCAAGGAATCAGGAAACAGTAATAGTTTTTTATATTTATTCCCACCACATAATAACAACAATAAGAGAACATACAAGAACAAATTACAAAGTAAAGAATTCAATAAAAAAATCGGCAGCTTATTAACAATGATGAATGTGGACCCCCGGGGGCCTGCAGTCTTCTGAGGCCCGGCCCCCTAAACCCAGCTCCATGGTGATTCTGAATTAGTGCTCATGTGGAGGGACATTTACTTTTGGGGGGCCCCCAACTTTTGAGGCCTCAAAGTTAAATAATCCAAACAGGGGAGCCGCGGGGGGTCCCGACGGAAACATCTGGAGAGAAAATTGCGTCATGGCGAGAAACTAAAATGACAAACCTGTGTTTTATCCCCGCTCCTGGTGTGTGTGTGTGTGTGTGTGTGTGTGTGTGTGTGTGTGTGCGTGCGTGTACGTGTGTGTGTGTCTCTCTCTGATTGTGTGTGTGATTGTGTGTGTGTGTGTGTGTGTGTGTGTGTTTGTGTGCATGTGGCATGTGTGTCTCTATCTGTGTCTGCATGCATGTGCCTGCCTGTGTGTGTCCCTATCTGAGTGTGTCTCTATCTGTGGGTGTGTGTGTGTGTGTATGTGTTTGTGTGCATGTGTCTGCCTGTGTGTGTTTCTCTACCTGTGTGTGTATGTGTGTGTGTGTGTGTGTGTGTGTGTGTGTGTGTGTGTGTGTGTTTGCGTGCATGTGCCTGTGTGTGTGTTTCCCTATCTGAGTGCCTCTATCTGTGTGTGTGTGTGTGTCTGTGGCTCTGTGTGTGTGTGTGTGTGTGTGTGTGTGTGTGTGTGTGTGTGTGTGTGTGTGTGTGTCTGTGCATGCTTATCGAGTTAACTCGGTTCTACACACTGTGAGTGAAATTAAAGTCCCAACAGGGTATCTCCGGTCAGGAAGAACAAAGACTATTTTCTTCCTCAAATCGTATCCCACTTTCAAACGATGCACCGCCAGTAAGCTGATCCTCCGTCTAATGAAGCAGAGAATAAAGCGAATATTGACCCCATTTTACATCACCACGGTCACCTTTTACATTGGAACTTCCAGGAAGAGATCTAAACAAAACGTAGCAAAACAAATTTACAGAAGATAAGATAAGATAGAACTTTATTAATCTTGTGCCAGACGTTGCTAAAAAATACCAACAACATAAGAATGAAAACAATAGAACAATAAATGTAATGCTTATAAGCCTAATCATAATAGAACAATGATAAAAGTAAGATATATTTTGTGAAAGTTGGCAATGGTATTGAGAAGTAATATTGCACATGATGAGAATGATTGAGAATATTGTTGTATTCTCAATATCATGATATATACTCAACTACATCTTATCTATCTATGTGTGTATCTGAGACGGATACTTGCTTATTTATGCGTTTGTAACATTGGATTTAAGATGTACATTTGGATTTCAGTTCAGATAGATTTGTTAGATTATTATTATTAGATTCCAAAACGGCAGCTTTATAGTGAGGGGCTGATGGTCTTACAGTGGGCATAGATATGTTTCAGAGTTAGTCACAAAATGGAGTCCTTGGAGAAGACGGGGGGGTAAGGGTGTAAAATGTATGGATAATATATTGCTCATGATGTCACCTATTATATAATTTCCCAAAAGTTCACGCTACATAAAAAATGTGCTGCCCTCACCTTTACAGGCTCATAAAGTTCATGAAGTTGTGCCTAATTTTGTTTTATAACATGACTGAATTTATTAAGAATATAATATGTTAATAACTTTCCACATGGGTGAGTTTAAAAGAAAATTGTGTTTAATGTCCTTTCACGCAGTCATGGAAAGGTCAATAATATTTTTCAAACAGCCCCATGGATGTCTAATAATACTAGACGGAGAAGTTCCCACTCAAATAAAAAACATTTATTTGTCGCTGTTCACGATAATGGAAGAAAATGCACGGTTTGAAGACCTCTTGAATTGTTTTATTTGTATTTTTGAGTACATAATTCCAATCCAAGTTACTAAATATTAGTTTAAGGAATTACAGTGGAGTTGGCAAGAGGTAGTGTGGTCATGTTTACCTTTTACATTTTAAATGTTTAAATGTTCACTCATAGTCAGTCAGCAAACCAGGAACATCCATTTTATGGGATTAAACGTATTCTAAGTGTTTATGGTTCTAAAGTATTGCAAGGATTTGTTCAGGTAAAAAATGTTGTATTAGTCCATTATTATCATGATTAACATTTTACCTGCAACAGTAATAAAAAAAAAACAGACAAACCCTCATCAAAGTCACTTCTTTAAAAATTCATCATTCACACAAACATAAACCACCTCACACTTCAATCTCCCGTTCACTCATTTAATATTCCCTGTCATCTTTATCATGAAAAAAATTATAATATGCAAAGTATTCTGTAAAAAAAACAAAAATGCACACACACAAATTAACAGCAATCACACACACACACCCACACACACACACAGCTGTACTGCGGCAGTGTGTGTGTGTGTGTGTGGGTGTCCCTCTCCTCTCCGTCCAGGGGCTCCATGTGTGTGTGTGTGTGTGTGTGTGTGTGTGTGTGTGTGTGTGTGTGTGTGTGTGTGTGTGTGTGTCCCTCTGCTCCGTCCAGGGGCCCCGTGTGTGTGTGTGTGTGTGTGTGTGTGTGTGTGTGTGTGTGTGTGTGTGTGTGTGTGTGTGTGTGTGTGCTTGTGTCCCTCTCCCCCCCATCCAGGGGCCCCGTGTGTGTGTGTGTGTGTGTGTGTGTGTCTCTCTCCTCTCCGTCCAGGGGCCTCAGGTTGCCGTGGCGTCCGCCGGGCTCCTACTTGATGAGGGCACGTTGTGACACCGCGGGCAGACTGCTAAGGTCAGGCCCTACAGGGTGTCACCAAGCGGGGGGGGCGGGGGGGCACTGATGCACTCCTGTGACGGCTTCATTTTTCACCTCTCGACTTTGTGTTGTTTTTTTTCTGGGTTTTTTTCCCTCCCACCTTATTTCCTTTCTCTACTACATCAGTGTCAATGTCTCTCGCCCGTCCCCCCCAACACACACACACTCTCACACACACACACACACACACACACACTCACACACATGCTCACACACACACACACGCACTCCCATTTGCTGTGCGAGGTGACACCTGCCTGAGCTGTACGGACAGGTCGCAGACCTTTTTGACGCAATATTGTTATTCTATGAATTATTATTATAATGTTGTTTTATGATTGGCCGCGGCCATAGTGAAGTCAACGCATGGTGTGTTTGATATATGACGACAGTATCATGCAGGATTTGTATTGTTTAAGCCTTGATACTCTTACCTATTTTAATTCAATTTATTTGAAGCAGAATATAGTGTCGAAACGTGACTTTGAATAGTTTTAGAGAAAAAGAAGAATCGTCAAATACAAGAAACGATTTTTGGCTATAGGCATTCATTTTGGAGTTACAGTGCAGACGACAATACAGGTAATTCCTAGAGCCGACAAGAACGGTATTATTGTATGAAGTATTTACCTGCAAAATGTCAGGAATATGTGATAAATTTCTAGGGTTTCACATTAATAAAATGTTCATGTCAAGGCATAATTCATATTCCAACTGTAGATGACCCCGCGTGTCGAACAGAAACTGTCTCGATTCGACACGGAACTTACACGCTGAAGTAGCGTGGTCAAAACAGCGTGTGTGTTCGTCATGTGTTCTCTGACACACACACACACACACATGCACACACGCGCGCACACACACACACGCATGCAGTTGACAGCTCATTAATTCAGACGCTTGAGTTCTGTCACACTATTTGATCAACTCGGAGATTAGAAAAGTTGCGGTTGCTTTACAGTCGTGTTATTAGACGATTACAGCGATCACAACAATCAATCACAGAGCAATCACTCGGTTAGCGATCAACACACTCAGCAGCAGCTGGCAGGAAGAAAGAAGCACGGCCAACGACTCAGACTCGCTTTATTCTTTATTAGACATACAAGGAATACTATAAAATTATTTAGCGGATGTGTTTTTTATTTATTTATTAAAAGCAACTTGAAGAGTGAACTCCAGGAGATCCAGGTCATGAGGAGAAGGCGGGATGTGACTGTGTGTGTGTGTGTGTGTGTGTGTGTGTGTGTGTGTGTGTGTGTATGTGTGCGTGTGCATGTGTGTGTGTGTGTGTGTGTGTGTATGTGTGCGTGTGCATGTGTGTGTGTGTGTGTGTGCGTGCATGTGTGTTTGTTTGTGTGTTTGTTTGTGTGTGCACCATATAGCATCTAACTACTCTGCTTCTGCTTCTCTCTCTGTCTGTCTGCCTCTGTCTCTCTCTCTCTCTCTCTCTCGTATGTGAACACACCACCATAGCGCTGTCTCTCTCTCTCTCTCTCTCTCTCATCCTCTTTCTCTCTCTCCGCTCTCTCAAAATATCTGTCTCTCTCTCTCTGACTGATGTGGAAAGGAGGTGTGTGTGTGTGTGTGTGTGTGTGTGTGTTGAGGGGTAATATGGTCTGTGTCTGTGGGGGGTGTGTAGGTGTGTGTGTGTGTGTGTGTGTGTGTTTAGCCTAGGTACATCATTTCACATCCATTTATTCAGAGTCCCGGGTGCCACGGCGGTACCTGCACCAAAGATATGTCACAATGTTGACCTCTGACCCTCCAGCTGTGTGTGTGTGTGTGTGTGCGAACGCGGATGTGTGTGTGTGTGTGTGTGTGTGTGTGCGTGTGTGTGTGTCTGTGTGCATGTGTGTGTGTGTGTGTGTGCATGCGTGGGCGAGCATGTGTGTGTGTGTGTGTGTGTGCATGTGGGCACAAATGTGTGTGTGTGTGTGTGTGTGTGTGTGTGTGTGTGTGTGTGTGTGTGTGTGTGTGTGCATGCTTGTGCGTGTGTGCATGTGGGCGCACATGTGTGTGTTTGTGTGTGTGGTGTGCATGATTGTGTGAGTCGAGTGTAACACACGTCCTGTACATCTGTGTAGACTTACGCACCCGTGGTCATGTGTGTGGGTGTGTGCACGTGTGTGCATGTACATGCATTTGTGCGTGTATGCATGTGTGTGTGTGTGTGTGTGTGTGTGTGTGGGTTTTCTCACTCTGGTTCTGAGCTCTTATGGTGAGAAGAGTTTGTTGTTGCTTGGCGGGGAGAAAGTGTAACCGTGAGAACATCTTGGCTGTCACAGTGCCACCACCACTGCGGTAAACATATTAGCTGCAGGCTTTGACAGAGTGAAAATAAAGAATAATTAATTAGCCTAATGGATAACACAACACTTTCAAGGAGATCTCTCGTAAATCAAATTGGCGAATTAGGATATAAACGTTCATTAAATTAATGCCGTTTTTTTTGTCTGCGTTTTATTAATTCAAGTGGGATTTCAGAGGCTTTTTCATGTTTTTTTTTTTCTTTTCTCTCTGGTTTTTGACGGCTCGTCTAATCGCTCGGGTTCAACGGCGTCGTGTTTATGTGTATCACATTGTCGGACCACTCACAGCCCGATGAAGAAGAGGAACAAGAAGAAGAAGAAGGAGGAGGAGGAGGAGGAAGGAGATGACGTGTGCGTGCTGTGATGTGTGTGTGTCAAACGACTTATCCCCTCGTTCACAATGATGCGCGTAAAAAAAATACTAAATTTAAAAATACATTTAAATAAATGAAAGAAAGAAGAAAATAATAATAAACTAACTCCAGACGGCGTTCGTTCAAAGCGTCTTCGCTCGACACATCAGTCATGTGGTACGCCACTAGCAAAATGAGCATGATGTCGCTTGCGCCCGCGCGCATGCTATTAGCAACCAAAAAAAAAGAATATTTAATAAATAAACAAATAAATAAAAATAAATAATAAACGCTTCAGACGGCGCTTAAAGACACCCTTGATGACTGTTTCAATTTGGAGTGGCTGCTAATGATAGTGGCTCCGCGG
>PIJE02000080.1:406777-414277 GCA_002895965.2 Coryphaenoides rupestris | reverse complement strand
TCTCTCTCTCTCTCTCTCTCTCTCTCTCTCTCTCTCTCTCTCTCTCTCTCTCTCTCTCTCTTTATAAATCTCTCTCTATCCTACGTTGTCTTGCTGCCTCTCTCTCCCTGTGTTCTCTCTGTTCTTTCCGTCTCCTCTCTGTTCCAATATTATTCCTCTCTCTCTCCTTCTCTCACATCGTTCTTTTTGTTCATTATCCTTTGTCTTCTCGTTCACCCCCTCGTTGCATGTGTGTGTCTTTCTCTTTCTCTCTCCCTCTCTCTCTCGCTCACTCTCATTTCGTTCTCTCCATCTCATTCACCCTCTCTATCTCTCCCTCTCATTCTCTCCCCCCTCACCCGATGTCTCTCTCTTTCTCTCTCACACTGTCTGACTGTGTTTCCTGGAGTCTATACACACACACACACACACACACACACACACACACACACACACACACACACACACACACACATGCATCCCTCAACACAGACACACACACACACACACACACACACACACACACACACACACACACATGCATCCCTCAACACAGACACACACTGCTCAACACACACAGACACACACTGCTCAACACACACACACACACACTGCTCAACACACACACACATGCATCCCTCAACACAGAGACACACACACACACACACAAACACACACACACACACACACACCCATCCTCCACCCCCCATCCCCCCACCCCCCTACCCCCCACCCCTCCCCCTCCTCTCCCCAGCACGGCCCCTGACCACTTGTCAGGGGATGTTTATGGTCAATTGTTTGCGATGCTGATGATCATTGTCACTGCTTGATTCCATTACCGGGGGCCCTCTGATGGATGGAGGGGCCCCCACCCCTGACGTCCACTGATCCCCCCCTCCCCCACACCCCACCCCAGCCCACCCCAGCCCACCCCACCCCACCCCACCCCCCAGTGTCCTTGACCACTGAAGCAGACGTGGTGAACCCCTGGGTGGGGGAGGGGGTGGCAGTGGGGGCTGGGTAGGGTGGAGGTAGGGGCGGGGCAGGACCAGTTTGACTTATTCAAAGGTGGTGGCGGTGGGGGGAGGTTTGCATGGGGGGGGGGGGGAGAAATTCATCTGTTTTTCGGGCCGGAGAGTCCGATAAGAACGGGTCTGTTCGTCCGTGACAGGAATTTGGTGGGCATTAAGCGGAGATTCATCGCAATCGTTGCTTTTTAGCGCCACAGCGTTTATCTGTTGGTCCGGATCGCGGCTCTCAGGCCTCAGCAGCCGCCGCCCCCTCGCCATTGATAATGTTCCCTCCCCGTGAATGATGCGATAGCACCGCGCTTTCCAATAAACAACCCGCCCGCTAAATTGAACGAGCTATTGGGTAGGAATACCTCACCCAGATAAACTGCTTCAGGAAAATGGGATTGGCGGAGAGAGGGAGAGACCCCGGCCATGTCGGACCGTTGGGGCTTAGCTTAAGCTTGTCCGGTGTTTTGTTTTTTTTCGGCCGTATGTCTTGTTGTTGTTAAAGAGATCGGATCCTGACTGAGGAGGAGGAGGAGGATAAGGAGAGGACAAAAGGGTGGAGGAGAGCCGAGTAGTCCTCTTTAGTGGGTGACGTGGAGACGGGGACGCTAATCGACCAGACTTTAACCAAATTGATTTACACTCGTCCAGGTTAGGAGGGCGTTAGCTGGCAGACGGAGATAGAGGGAGATATCGCGGTCATATAACGGAACTGTACCAGGATTGGGTGCAGGGCTAAATAGAAGGGGGTAGGGGTGCAGTCAGTAATGTTGCCGTGGTTCTACCCTACAGGAATCTATTATTATGTTTTCCGGACGGCTGTGTTTCTTTTGACTCTTAAATCGAATTGAAACGTGATGTGAGACATGAGGAGTCATCTATCTGGAGAGGGCAGAAACGCAAAAAAGGTGACGGGGAAAACTGAGAAAGGGTGTAGCAGGGCTGAACGCGAAGGAGTTAAGACAGCGGTGAGGTGGTGCTGCTGGCTAGCTCGTTGTAACCTCCTTCGCCTGTTGTTGTTGTTATTGTTGTTATTGTTGTTGTTGTTGTTGTTGGTCTGGCTAGCCCAGAGCGCTCCTGCTTGGAAGTGGACGGCTGCTTGTGTACACCTTGTCTGCTGATTCCCTTGCCAGGCGAGAATTAAAGTCCTCTATGTGTAGGTCTAAAAATAATTGAGAATAATTGTTATTTTTGTACGTATTTTTGTAAAAAAAAAAAGTATAAATAAAGTTACAAAAAATAGGTCTTTGAGAAGCAATCTGCTAGCGTAATGTGGCGCGTGTGTTCGAGACAAGGGTAGGTGTGGGCTCCCCTAGTGGACGAGTGAGGTACTACAAACACACACACACACACACACAGGGTGTGCAGAAGGTGGTTGAGGAGGAGACCCAGAAGGCGACCTGAACACACAAAACAGACAGAAAAGTTTCGGGAGGACCTCTCAGAGAGCAACGGGAGAACGCGGTGTGTCACGCACACGTCCAAAACTGAAATTATCGTCCTGCACCGAAAACACTTTCAAGTCTTTCTGTCATTAACGCCATTACCGTCCACCCACGGCAAACAGATTGTTAGAAGAAAAAAACAACTAACAGACAAAAAACGACGGCAAAAACACTGTCTTGGGATTAATTGCATTAAAAAGCGTCGTTGACTGTACAAAAAAAACCCACTAAAAAGCCGCATCGAGTTAAGCCACGACTAATAAACACTATTAAAACCGTATTATATCGGCGGTTGTCAAACCAAATGTATATTAATGTTGTTGCTGCTTGTCAGGTGGGGGTGGGGGGGGGGGGGGGGGGGGGGCGGTAGGGGGGTGGCACATATATGATGCACGGCTCCCACTAATAAGGTGGCTGTGGTAGCTATGGTAATTTTATGCATGCTGTCAACCTACATACAGCGTCCTGCTTCAGTGTCATTCCGGGAAAAGGAATGAACGCACAATTATACGACAATTGATTGGGACGCGTTTTGTTGCTTTTGTCTTTTCTTTTGGGGGACGTATACTGCTGCCGTTCCACTTTATGACAGTGTGTGTGAGTGTGTGTGTGTCTGACAGCGAGCAGATGAAGTAGTATTATTGACCTTTATGCAAACCAGCACACACACACATTTCAAACCAATCACTTTTACGGCAATTTACATCATCCGCCCAGCCGTCGGCCATATTCTCTGATTACCTCATGATTTACGCTTCGGTACAACACACACACAGACACACGCACACACATCCACACACACGCACACAGAGCCTCCTCCCACACGCGACAGGCATGTATGTGGTGATTTAACATGTCGAACACGGTGGGACATGACAAAAACAAAATGAAATGATCGAGATGATAGTTTAAATGCAAGGGGGGGTGGGCGGGAGAGAGGGAGGGAGGGAGGGAGTATTATCAGTTAAGACCTGCTTTATATGTGATCGGCCCTCCACACACACACCACACACACATACACACACACACCGTTGCAAGGCAGGGGTGCAGTTGATGAATTCTTGAGCAGATCTCAGTGATAATTGTATTTCATAACTGTCACACAGGGAGGGACTGTCCGCTGAGAAACTATTTGTGTCACACACTGCGCCTCCCCCTCTCCGTCTCTCCCTCCCTCCCTCCTTCTCTCTCTGTCTCTATTTATCTCTCTCTCGCTCCCCCCCCCTACCCTCTCTATCTATTTCCCTCCTGCTCTGTCTTTCTCACCTCGCTCTCCCTCCTCTCTCCTCCTCTCTCCATTACTCTCTCTACCACTTTCCCCCTCGGTCTCTACCCTCCCTCTCTCCTCCCTCTCCCTCCCTCCCTCCCTCTCTCTCTTCCCTCCCTCCCTCCTTCCCTCCACCCTCTCTGTGCAGCCTCTTCAATAAAACTCAGATCCCGCCAGAGATTGTTAAATCCACCTCAGAGATTATTAAATCCAAATGGAGAATTTATGGGGTGACACTTTGGAGCAATTAATCGAGATATGCCTGATTAATAAAGTTCACCCCCCCCGCCCCCCCTCAAACACACACACACACACACACACACACGCACACACCAAAGTTGTCCTGTTTGCGAGTGGGGAGTGTGGGGGAGGCGGGGGGGGGTGGTGTGGTAGAGACACATGGGTGGCAGGGATGTTTGACAGCGATGACAAGGGTGTCATTCCTTTTGATTAATGGAGCATTGTGACCCCGCCCACCCCCCTCCCCTGCACCCCTTAAACCTCCCCCTTTTTTTTACCCAGAATTCCCGGCCTCCTCCTCCACTTCGTCCTCCACCTCCACCTCCTCCACACCTCTGCTGTTGAAGCTCACCACCAGAACAGGTAAAAAATAGAAGTTCTGCACTCCGTTTGGGTTCGCAGGTAGACACCTGGTGGGAGGCAGGGAGCTGGGGAGAGGGGAAGGGAGAGAATGAAGGAGAGAGTAGAAAGAGTAAAGGAGGCAGAGAGAGAGAGGAAGAGAGGGAGGGGGGGGAGACAGATGGATAGAAGACAGAAAGAAGGGAAAAAATACAGATAGAACGAAAGAAAGGAAAAATGGACGGAAGAGAGAAGGATAGAGAGAGAAAGAAGGATAGATGGAGGGAGGTAAAAGAGGGAGAGAAAAAGAAAGAACATCAATGCAAAATCATTTCTAGAGAATGTCATCTAGCTAACCTTGTCACAATGATAAGTCAGCTGTGATTAATTAGTTGAGTGAGACTGAGCAATTAGGTCAGGTGTGTGGGTCTGCGTGGGTGTGTGTGTGTGTGTGTGTGCATGGCATGCATGCATGTGTGTGTGTCCAAGTGTGTGTGTGTGTGTGTGTGTGTGTGTGTGTGTCCAAGTGTGTGTGTGTCCAAGTGTGTGTGCGCGTGTGTGCACGCGTGTGTCTAAGGTTCAGATTTGCGTGCTAAAAAGAATGATTCGTGCTGTCTAAAGTCTCAGAGAGAGAGAGAGTACTTTATTAGAATACAACCACAGAATACACATACATTTAACAAAAAACCTGCGTACAAACTCTGGCCATTGGTTGGCCGTGGAGTTAGGGAACCCCATAATATATCCTCTTACATAATATATTACATAACTATAATAATAATAATAATTGTGTCGATAATTACCATTGATTATTTTCTAACCGTTTAATAAGCACAACGGAAACAACGGGCGATGTTTCGAAAATACAGAAAGGTCCTATTAAACAGTCGAGGGGCGGTCGTTTGGACGGACGGACAAATGGACGCCATATACATGCATCCCCCCCTTCCCGCCCTTTTTTCTTGCAATTAACGAATGCCCGTGTGTAATTTAACGCTGCTTCTCGAGTGTCACATCCCGGGAGACTTGGCCCATAGCCGCCACCGCCACCGCTCCTGCTGATTATCATTAATGAACGCCGTCCCAGACCATCCGTCTCGCCGCGACCGTGGAGGAAACGCCGGCCCCCTAATTACGCCTTCCTATTCATAAATATATATATACACGCCGCTGCCTCAAACGGGCACACAACAACAACAAGTAACGGTGCCCCCGCATTATGCTAGGTTTTTAAGAGCTAATCCAATATGTCGGATTTCATGTTATTTTGCGTAAATCGTGTTACGCGTAAATATATTCACGTTTTATTCCGAACGCATGAATCACGGTATTCATGGGAAACTAAATCTACAACCCAAACTGTAAAGCCATTAACTCTAAAACATCTGTCACTGTATTTACCTCGGTAAAGTTTATTTCTCCCACGATGATGAAAACGGGGGAAAAACAAAAGCAGTGCATTCTAAAAAGTGCATAAATCGAGAGACATCCAGAAATATGATTTTGCAAGGAGCTATTACTGTTGTGTGTGTGTTGAGTGTGTCTAAACATATTTACTTATTTACCACCCAGGGACCGGAATTATTTATGGGAACTAAAGACGCAACGGATTACAGTTGGTTGTTCTCGGCGTTGGTGGAAATCAAACTCTCGTGAAAATGGTAAAAAGGGCGGGATGATTTAACCGCCGTGATCGCGGCAGTAACGGCCCACGTGATTCAACGTGCGCACGCGCGCGCGCGTGTGTGTGTGTGTAATACGGCGTCGATTGCTTATTCGGCCGCGGTTGAAATTGATAGCAGACAGTTTTTTTCCCGTTCATTGCACACATGACGTGAAGTATTGGCAATGTTTGCGTAGCGATATTTAGCCCGGGTTTTTATGTGTTTTCACATATGTTTTACCGCGCGTGACACACACACACTCACACACAGCGCGAGTGTGTAACGGAGCTGGGGAGAGGGTGTGTGTGTGTGTGTGTGTGTGTGTGTGTGTGTGTGTGCGTGTGGGTGGGGGGGGGGGGGCGAATGAAAACACATATGCCCGCCTTCTTCTTCTCTGCTTTAATGGTTGAAAAATGCTAATTGCGCGGCCGTGTGTCAGAGGAAGAACAGAAGGAATGCGGAGGAGGAGGAGAGCCGAGTGGTGAGCGTGTGTCACCGGGCGGCCATTTTGTTTTTTTAGGTGAAATGTGTCACTGATTGAGTCCTGCTGGCTGCACCTATAGGGTGCTCCGGGAGGCAGGGTGGTCCTGCTTTGGGTGAACATTACCCTGCAGAGGTAAAGAGAGAGAGTGTGTGTGTGTATCGTAAAAGTATCGGGGTGTGTGTGTGTGTATCATAAAAGTATAGGTGTGTGTGTGTGTGTTTGTGTGTCACACGTGAAAGTGTGTGTGTAAATGTGTGTGTGACACATTGCCTGACACATTAAACTTTTCAGACTTTTAGGAGCAACTTGTTTTTTTTTTATTGTTGCTATTTGACAAAATGTTGTATGATTGGGAAACTGAATCCGATAATTAACGTCCATCTATCGCTCTATAGGGCAACTATACATTAAAGAATTTCTTCACCATATTATTCTTTCTGAAAAATACCAACAGGCTCGGATGGCGGATTTACTAACCTTTAATTGCATTGCCAAACGTACACCAGCAACAGATCACTTCAGTCTACAGCGGCATAAAGGGGAAAAAAAGCAAAAACTCCTACCTTTACCACATCAAAGCCCTCCTTTCTTCATACTGATGGTTGGCATTTTAATTATGCAGTCTTATCTGATAGATTTGAAGATATAGCTGGTGTCAAAGTAAGAGCCCTTTCTTATTATATTCTATGATATATTCTTATATTCAGCCTGTCAATGAGTGTCTGGGAACCTTGCAGGATTTTTAGCCCTGATTGAAGATTTCCAGAGATTATTGAGAGTACGGGGTTACGGTAAAGTGTAAGATCGCATCGCTGCAAACGTAACTTATTTAATGACAAGATGAAAGACGAAATGTGCTTTATTTAAGTCCGCTAAGAATTACGTTGCTTTAAATCGAGGGCTGTCAGAGAAAATATTACGGATATTACATTTCAATGCATGCGTGAAAAGAAAGGCACGATCGACTTAAGTTATGATTTTCATAGCCTAGTATATATTAATCTGTAACATATATAAAATGCCTTTATAGCACATCCATTACTAGCGCCGTAAGCACGTTAAT
>PIJE02000080.1:381777-401777 GCA_002895965.2 Coryphaenoides rupestris | reverse complement strand
TGGAAATATTAATATTAATATTAATAATAATAATAATAATAATAATATTAATATTAATAATAATAATCAGAAGAAGAAGACGGAGAATAAGGAGCAACCACCTACCCCGCGGAATCCTTATCCGTGCTAAGATAAAATATATAAATATAATTCGCGCATTGTATCGTTGATTGACGTAACCCGCTAATGTGTCACTCTCTCTCTCTCTCTCCCTCCCTCCCTCACTCACTCCCTCTCTCTCTCTCTCTGTCTCACTCGCTCACTCTCTCCAGACGGCGCACAGCGGACGGAGTGGTGTCACCTGTACGCACCGCGGCGACGTCGGAGGAGGAGCGCGATTTCGCCACTTTTTCGCTTTTCCCCACTTTTTTTCGCGCAACCGTCCGCACGATCTGCGCTCTCTCTCACGATCTCTCGATCATTAAGGAGGATTTTTTTTAGGTTTGTTTGTTTGTTTGTGGTGGATGGAAGCGAAGAAAGCGACCGGGGGCTTCGGCTTCGACCACCACCACTGTGCGTATTGCGCCTCCTCCTCCTCCTCCGCCACCATGACGAGTTTTGACGGCCCACGCAACTTAACGATCCGACGCCCGATTGTCATTTAAGACAATCTAGGAGTTGAAGCGTTATGATCAAGAGACGTGTAGCGACAACTCTTTATCTTTAATTTATTACAAAATTGCGTAATAGACGCACAGGAGCAGGGGCTCCATCACCGCGGAGGAGCTACGCTACGCTGCTGTTGTTGTTGTTGTTGTTGTTTTCTTCGTAAACAACTTGATTGATCAACTCTAGTGAGGCGAGGAAGGGTCGAGGAAGAGGAAGAGACGCTTATAGTGCACCCACCACCGAGTCGGACCCCTGCTGCCCCGGGTCCTGGTCCCTGCTGCCCCTGGTCCCTGCTGTCCCTGGTCCCTGCTGCCCCGGGTCCTGGTCCCTGCTGCCCCTGGTCCCTGCTGCCTCTGGTCCCTGCTGCCCCTGGTCCTGCTGCCCCGGCTCCAGTCCAGTCCCAGTCCCAGTCCGGATCTGGTGGGGGATCTCTGCATGAAAAGTCCAGCAGCGGGACGTCTCGCAGCAGAATGCCGAGGAGGAAGCAGCAAGCTCCGCAGCGATCCGTCGGTAAGCCGCCCACACCCCCCGCAACCAACCAACCAGCCACCCACCACCACCACACACATACGCACACACGCACGCACGCACACACGCGCACGCACACACGCACACCACCCTTTTGTTATTTAAATAAGAAACCAAATGTAGCTCTTATGCACTCTGCACTACTATGTCTTCTGTCTTCTTCCACCCTGGTTGTATTAAGAGATGTGTAATATATAATGTATCATGATGAACCTGCCTAAACATCCAGTTCACTGGACCATTTTTGATTTTCTAGCATTTCAATTTGTATTGATTCAGTCTCCCCATCCCTCCCTTGCAACTTCCAATCCGAGTAAAAAAAAACCCATGTTGCCAAGTTTGGTTTGTTTTTTTAAACACAGCCTGTGATCTCATGGTGTTTCATTGCGCTTTGACCCACAGAGTCAATAAGTGGTCGAGCCTGGACGCTTTAAAACAGAGAGAAGGGGAGGTAAATAAAGAAAGAAAGAAAGAAAGAAGGGAGGAAAAAGGGAACAGATCTGGTATTTGCAGCTCGCGTTGCCATCCTTGATTTGATGCTTGATTGATCGCCTGTCATGCGGCCGCTTTGATCTATTCATCCCTGATAATCATCCCAAATCACTCACCATGGAGACGCGCATGGCCTCACTACAAGGTCTCCCCCCCTTGTCGAGATGCAAAGTGAAGACAAATTAAAAGAAAAGTTCCTAGGCCGGGGTAGATACTTTGCTATTAATACCCAAGGGGGGTGGGAGTGGGGGAGGTGGTGGGGAGAGAGAGGAGGTCAGCGGGGCGTGTCGAGATCACAGTGGGTAGCACCCAATGGTAGCACCCTATGGTAGCACCCTAAAAGCCAAGCAGGTTAATAAGTGGTACGGGGCCTGTATGTCAAGCACCACCCCTGGGCCATATGTAGTCGATTAAGGCCTACACACACACACACACACACACACACACACACACACACACACACACTAACACACACACACACACACACACATGCGTGTCATTGTTACCCAAATATGGTAACCCAAGTTGTCAGCTGCATACTGTTGTTTACTTTCAATAGTCTGTGTGATATTGCATAGGTTTGACAATATTATACTGTGTGTGCTAATGACCGGATATAAAAAGATATATCTTTTTGTTCCTTTTGTTTTATAAAAACCTTCTATAAATATCTTTTTAAATTTGTTTCTCTATTTTAACAGTATTTTAACTTGGCTTAAAAGGTACATATACATTACTGGGGTAGGGTTCGACAGATTAATAGGTAGACAGGTAGATAGATATGAAAGAGAGATATAGGAAGGCCTAGATGAGAGAGATAGATGGATAAATAGAAATATGAAGAGAGAGAGAGCAATGGGTAGATAGATCGAGTTAGGTAGATGGAGATAGAGAGAGAGATAGGTGGATATAGAGAGAATGAGAGAGAGCGACAGAGCTGGGAAGATGGCTGAAAAGGGTAGGGAGAGAGAGAGAGAGAACACACACATGCATTACAGATCAAATTCAGTCATTTCACCGTAGTGTGTGTTATGTGTGTGAGCGTGCCCGCGTGTGTGTGTGTGTGTGCATGTGTGTGTGTGTGTGGCGACCGCCACACTCAGCCCTTGTCTCACGTCCTGAGACGGGGCGAGAGACTCTTGATTGACAGGCGTTTCCTAGCGACGGCCTGATAGCCTTGAAGCCGGGGCGGTAATGACCAGAGAGGAGAGGTGGTGGAGGAGGTGGAGGAGGAGGAGGAGGAGGGAGGCGAACATCTGCAGAATGTTAAGCAGGCCGCTGGAAATGGGAGGTTAACCAGACTTAATCAAGGTTGCGGTTTCGCGCACGACAAAACAGAGAGACTTTGAACTCTGTGGGGCTTTTGCAATCTCCACAGACCGATGGATGGAGTGATAGATGGATGGATGGGTGATGGGTGGTGGGTGAGGGAGATATATGTAAGGAAGAAGAGGAGGAGTAGAAAGAGGAAGACGACAGAGAGAGAGCGAGAGAGAAGTACAGTGGAGGCCTGAACTTTCACAGCATGACAAACAAACAAACCGCCGGCGCGTGTATGTTGTTGTTGACGTCGTAAATAAGCTGAAAATGAGCTGAGATCGGTTGCGTGGTCGTCGTTTGTCCCGGGGTGGGGTGGTGGTGGTGGTGGTGGTGGTGGGGCGTGGGGGTGGTGGTGGTGGGCGTGGGGGGGAATGTTGCTCCTGACCTACTTTGGTGTGGTGGTGGGTTCTGAACATCGATCTGTGGGTTTTGGGTATCGGTTTGGCCCACACACACACACACACCCACACACACACACACACACACACACACCACACACACACACACACAAACCCGACCCCCCGCGGTCGCTTGGTGCCGAACGAGAGACGGTCAATTCAAAGTTGGTGAGCGTTTGCTCAGTTCCCACCGACCGCTTGACATGATGATCGCACCCCGACCACACTGTGTTTGCGTGTGTTCTTGTGTGTGTGTGTGTGTGTGTGTGTGTGAATTCCGACCCCTGGTTTTTTTCTTCCCAGAACCTAAAAATAGCCACGCAAAAACAAAACGCTTTTTTTTCCTTCCGTTTTTTTTTCTCTTCATTTTCTAAACCACCCTCGTTACAGCCGGTTGAGATGACGTTCATTTTTGTCATTTTTTTTGAACAAGCACCGTGATGAAGAACCAGTCAGGGGCGGTTCTGACTCGAGTCCCCCCCCCCCACCACCACCACCTCCTCCACCTCCTCCTCCTCCACCCCATCCACCCTCCCACTACCTGCTGGTTTAATGGCCAGGCCCGTCTACTTTATGACCTGTGACAATACATTGTGCTCCTCCATTTTGGAAGGCGCATCACCGCATCTGTCAGCCACTGGCAGCTCACTCGGACGCCGAGCAATTTGAGCGGCGGTGAGATCTGCTGCAGTCATTTCTCGTCATTTTCATTGTTGTGTTGCGCTCGCTTGCTCTCTCTCTCGCTCTCTCCCTCACACACACACACACACACACACTCTGTCTCTCTCCCACTTTTTTTTGGGTTGCTTGTCCCTCGTTTGGAGGAGACGTCCGTGAGAAGCATCGCTAGCGAAACAACGTCGGAATAAGCATAAATTATAAATAGACGTACTGTACGCAAAGCGGCGATGTAAAGCAATGCATGAGTAAGGGGTTTTCGGGAACGCACACACACACACGTGGCCTGTCACGGTTTTTCGGTGTATTTTACAGGATTACGGCGTAAACAAATCGTACAAATATAGGCGTTGATGCACGTATACACGTCAAAGGCACAACGTTTTATCACAATGTTTTTGTTGTGCGTGTTAAACGCTAAAATAATGCTAACACGACTTGTTCGGGAAACAGCTTCAGGGCTTCCGTGTACTAAACTTGGTACTTCTGACCGCGTTCTAGTAAAGTTTAGCGTAGAAAGACGAGGAGAGAAAGTACATAACTCTGTACTGAGGTCACTGGAGGAGGCGTTGATGATCACGGCTTCAGCCTACGTTAGCAGACCATGCCGACCTTTAACCTTGTTACACCACCATCGCGGTTCCTGGAAAGTACAGGACAGTGCAGGACCGTACCGAGGTGCAGGAAGAGGTTCCCTGGTCATAACGTAACACACAGAATAGAAAACCAGTTCTTACTGTAAATGGTTGACAAGAAGCAGAGAAACTGGTGTTCAGTGAGTTCAAGTTAAAGTTGAAGTGCTTTTGATGCTTTTGACCTTGTCCGATAATCGGGGGGAGGGCCTCGTGCTCGAACTTAACAAGAGAATGTTGTGTGTGTGGTGTGTGTGTGTGTTATATAAAGTGTACGAATGGCCTACTATAAAATTCATATGGTTCTTCATGCCAGTCCACGTGTATCATTCGACATCTATTATACAAGTAGCGTTAGCGTACATAGTGGTACGTTTAATGTCTCGAATACAATGCAGCAGCACACACAAATAACTACCCCATTACTATCTGTCAACCGTCGGAGCTGAAGTCACCGGTTTTGGTTTGCGCCAGTCTAGTCTATAGTCTTAGTCTCTACGACTAGACTAGACTAGTAGTATTGCTGTCTCTTCTCTAGCTGCAGTCGGTGTAGTAGCTTTCTCACCGACCTTTTCAACCAAAACAGAGCGCACACACACACACAGACACGATGCACAGACGCGCACACACATGAACGCCACTGCTATCATCACCTCCATTCTAAAGGGCTCCCCTAATTAAAATTTTGTAGGCTTGGGAGGGTAGAGTGAGTGTGGGTTGGGGGGATAAGGGGGGGGGGTGATGGGTGAAGTTAAGCTTTCCTCCATCTTGATGGCTTTGTTAGCCATGGTCCCTAATTATCAACTGTGTGTCTGTGTGTGTGGGTGTCTGTGTGTGAGTGTGTACGTGGGTGTGTGTTGTGGGTGTCTGTGTGTGAGTGTGTACTGGGTGTGTGTGTGTGTGGGGGGGGGGGGGGGCGGACTCCTCGTCAGCGATTAATGCTGACAATTTATTTTTCCTTTTAGCGAGGTGTCAAGTCCACAAGCAAGCCTTGTTGTAATCAAGCTGGCGGTGAGGGGACGCTTGATATATGTCCAAGGGCCAGCCTGTTTCTGTTTCCAGCGTATAAACCACCACCACCACCGTCGCTCGGCAGGAAACTAAACGATGTGGCAAAGTGACAAGTGGAAATCCTCCTCCCTCCCTCCCTCCCTCTCGGACCCCACCCCCACCCCCCTGCTACTAATCCAGCCAATTTTGGATTATGGACATAAAGGTCCTTTGTCCTGGTGGCGCTGAGGTGGCGAGGGGGGCGGAGTCACATGTCCGGAGGCAGAGCCAGGACTCGATATGCTCAGCTCACCTTAAGGCAGAGAGAATGCAGTCTTCACCCTCCGTGCATTTGTAATCCGAAATAAATATTGTAATCTTGTTTGTTTGTTGTTGATTAAACTTAACTACTTAAAACGTATTTATAAGAATATTCTGGAGTAGCTACTTCCACTAGGTACATAGCAGAAAAGTAGATATTCGTTTCAAATCATGTCTCTCACTCAACTGTGAAATTGATTACAGTATAGAGATTATATAGAGTTAGTGAATGTCAGTGAGTTTTCAATGAAAACCCTTATTTCTGGCTTGTTAACTTATGAACCTTTTTAATGCCTTTACACATTTCCCACTGACCAGTTTCCTGTGTGTGTGTGTGTGTGTGTGTGCTGTGCATGTGTGTGTATGCGCGTGTGTGTGCGTGCGTGTGTGTGACAGACATAGGCTCTCGGTGGCAATATATACTTTTATTTGCTCACTGGGACCGATAGCGATAGTTTTATTTACGTGGGGGTCAGAGCTGGTGGACTCGCAGGCGGAACATGTATGCACAATACACAATAACAACACACACATAGTATGCATCGATACACCACACACACACACACACCCACACACACCACCTATTACGCATACACGCACACACACATTACGCATTGACACACACACACATACACACAGACTTATTACGCATACACACACACTTTACGCATTGACCCACACACAAACACACATTACGCATTGACACACACACACACCACAGACTTACTACGCATACACACCACACTTCACGCATTGACCCACACCCCCACACACAAACACACACATGTCACATTACACACATTACACCATACACACACACACACAGATTACGCTGAGACACACACACCACACACACACATACACCTATTACGCAGTTATACACACACACCACACACAGATATTATTGCAGTGATACACACACACACATATTACACTGATACAACACATGCCTGCATGTGCACGCACCCAGTTTCTGATACCCACCTGCATACACAGGCATACATATGACAAACACACACACACACACACACACATATAGCAATCTGCGTCGTTCTGGTGGTGGTGGTGGTGGTGCCTAGCGCTAACGGTAGCGGTAGCGGTGGAGGTTAAAGTGACAAACGGTGATCGATGACTACTCTTACGGGGGGGAAAGCAGAGAGTTGCATTTATAATAACGCAGGGATTAGCCTGGGCCCGGAGGCGCGGCGGCGTGCGTGGCGGTGACAGCGAATGCAATCCACCGCCACAACTAGCCCCGCCCCCTGCACCCCCACACCCCACCCCAGATTAATGACGCTTCATGCTAGCGGGAAAAAAACCGACGCTCCGCTCACGCGCAACAAAAATGGAGCAGAAATTGATATTCCCCCCCCCCCCCATCTTTCGTCTTCCCCCGTTCTCGATTTTTTTTATTTGTAAATTTTTTGCTGTATTTTTTGTGTGTGTTATTAAAAAAAATCGAGGCCACTCAGCCGTGAATCACAAAATAATACAATCTGAAACTCTCCGAAAAAATACGGCCTGGCTTTATTCGAGGTCTTATCTTCGCATTTCTCCCCGATCAACTCGTAATTAAATAGATTGCTTTTATAATTTCATCCCACCGAGGAGATCATAGACGGTCCTGCGTAAGTGGTTAAGAAATATATACGGGCGAGGTGTAAACCACTGTGATATACGTACTCACTTTACCGTTTTAAAAAGTATAACTACTATCCCAAATGAAGGTACACATCCCTCATATACCTCATTATCATCCGAACACTTAAGAAACGTCCGACTTTGCGGAGATAAACAGCGATGTAGGCGTGTTCCATACATTATAAAGTATTCTCATTAAGGTCGGCGTGTGTTCGTAGTATTTGACTGTCAACACAAAAAGCACAACTTTTATTATTTATACACGATTGATGAATTTGAGCGGTTGAAGCTTTTGCAAGGTGCGTGTGTCTGAGCGCCGTGCGGTGACATGCAAGGCATTGTGGGTAATTAAACATTCAAAGTGGGCCAGCTGCACCTTCTCCTCTCACGCTCACGCTGTGCTACGAGGCCGACGTCGGCGGGGTTGGGGGCGGGGTGGTTGGGGGGGGGGGGGGAGAAGGTCAGAGGTCAGGGTTGCAGGGTAGGACTGTCTACACTGCCTCCATGTTAGGCTGTCTGGTTCTGTCTGTATTATGTACTTACTGTGTGTGTGTGTGTGTGTTGTGTGTGTGGGGGGGGGGGGGGGGGGGGGGTGTATTACTGGATACCGATTTATTTATTTTTTTGTTTTCTGATGTCATGTTCACTAATATTACAGAAAAATAGTTCCTGGTGTGTGTGTGTGTTTCCATCTGTTTGTATGTGTTTTGCCTGTGTGTGTGCGTGTGTGCATGTACCGGGTTTCCCGGTACCCGGGTGTTAACGGACATACGCCAGACGCAAGCTGTTATTGAGTGAGTGAGTTATAGCCTGTGTGTGAGTGTCCTCTGGAGCTAAGTCATGACCCGCTGTCTTTATAGCACATTTCAGTATATCACAATTTTAACAATTTCAACAAACACCCCTTTTACTGTGTGTGTGTGTGTGTGAGCACACACATGTGTGCATGTGTGTCTGTGTGTGTATGTGTTAATCTAACATTCTCGAAGGTGTTAACAAGCTCTTGACGCTCGCGGGGAGACGAGTCAATCAATAAAAGGTTTTTTTTTTGTTTTTTTCCACCCCGTGATTGACTAAAACAAACATCAACAACATCAACAAAGCGCCCCAGCGGTTTCTTTTACAAGCGGGGCCCCCGTCGCCGTCATCACCGTCGCCCACCGAGCGGCCATGTTGTTCGTTCGAAACACTTCACACACACACACACACACACACACACACACACACACACACACACACACACACACACACACACGACCTTGGCAGTTACAGTTAAAGGAGCAGGAAAGGTGTGAGACAAAAAAGAAGTGAGACAAAACGGTCGAGAGAGGCAGAAGAAGGAGAAGAAGAGGTGGAGGTGGGTGGAGGTGGTGGTGGTTTGGGTGGAGGTGGGGGGGGGAGGAGCAGAGGACACATGGGGGGAGGGGGTGGGGGTGCTGTGATGCGACGGTATTAAAAGTGACAGTTGAACAGAAGTCAGTCGGACGTTCTCTCGGCGGCGGCAGCAGCTGTGAGTGCTGCTGGTCTCTTGATGCCTGTCAATTATGAATCACTTGGCACGGGGCGCGTCGTACACACACACACACCTGCTACACACACACGCCACACACGCACACGACCACCCGCTCGCTAGCTAGCTAGATAGCTACTTAGCCGCGTGTCTCCCACGATGCACACTCACTCACTCGCTCGCTAGCTAGATAGCTGCTTAGCCGTGCGCCTCGTCCCCGCCGACCGTCCGCCCGCGTGCCTTTGAGCGGAATAACACTTTACCCTTGTCACCGCGTTAGCGCTCAGCCGCCCGGGAAAATGAGTGCAGGGCGGGCGCGGCTAATCGATACGCCAGTGTATTAGCAATTATTTTGCCCATTGATTTACGACGGGGCAGTGGCTCCCCCACTCTGTTAGTAGCCCCTGATTATATGTCCCCGCGGTAGCCTAGCACGCAGACACACGCACACACGTGTGCACGTGCACATACCAGTGTACACATACACACACACACACACACACACCAGCACATACAAGCGTGTGTTGTTACCAAGCTGAGATACAGTACATATTGTATCCTTGAGTCATGTGGGTTTAATACACACACACACACATGTGCATGGTTGAGTGCACACCGCACACACACGCACACACACTTGAGTGGACGCACACACACATGTGTATGTTGTTCTGTGAAGGTTGGTGTGTCTGGATACCAAGTTCCTTCCTCATTGGTTGGAATCATTGGGCGATTCCAGGAAGTCCCATATATGGTCCTTTTGAGTAAAATATAATTACGACATTTAATACACTTTTAATTATAAATGTTTATTATAAACTAAGAGCATTATTGACAATAAATAGGATTAGAAAAGGGTCTTTGGCCTCAGGGGAAAATGCTTGGTATGGAAAACTGATGGGTTGTGATAGAGTAGTATTGCTCTCTGTTGGAATAATCGGCCAATTGTTCAACAGTAGCTGATGCGATCGATGTTGTTGTGTGAAATCACAAGGTTATTGCTTTTTAAGTAACGTTATTCGGATTAAGTCACCGCATTCTGCATGGTTTTAAATAAAGGTCACATACAGAGACACAGTAGTTAGGCATATAATAATAATGTATTCTATATGTACATCACAAGGCATTGTGATTAAAGGGGACATAATATGCCACGAGGTGTGAGTGTGATTAGCCATTGCAAACCGTTTCACAATTGTCATGTGACTACTGTCTAGTGACATCACAAGTGGGAATGACCACCTAGATGTATGCTGACTAGATCAGTTTACCTGTCGGTACAGTCCACTGGGTAGTCTGGTAGACTGATCTAGTAATCATACATCTAGGTGGACATTCCCACTTGTGATGTCACTAGACGGTAGTCACATGGCAATTGTGAAATGGCTCGCGATAGCTAATCACACATAATATGTCCCCTTTAAAGAAAAACATGAGTGCTTTAATCGTGGGGCAGAGAGGGGTTTTGAACCCAGAACCTTTAGAGCAAGCTCCCCCCACCTGCTCCCTTTAATGTCATGAATCTGAAAACACTACAAGTCATTTTGTATAAAAGCTAATCTGATAAATCGCTTAATAGTTGTATAAATAGCCATGTCCTGTTATCCGCTGCCCCCCCCCGCCGAACACACAGACACACACACACACACACACACACACACACACACACACACAGTGCAGTAGGAGGGCATTAGCATTATCCCAGATCTCCTGAAAAACGCAGACACCTTTTTAAGCTAACGGTGCGCACAACGCTGGCTGCTAGCAGCAACAGTCGCTCCTTTGTTCCCCCGACGGCGGCGGTGGCAACGTTGTCGTCGTGGCGACCGGGGTTCATGGTAGAACATGTGTCACCGCTTGCGGCGAGGCCCCCCCCGAGGGTGGACACACAATGTTTTGAGTCACGGGAAAGTTACACGGGAAAAACACGCATACCTTGGCGGTAAATCTAAGCCAAATGCATCATCATCCATTGTGTGGTGGGGGTGGGGGGGGGGGGAAATTCCATCACAGTTACAGTTACAGTTTACGGTTAGCTTTAGCGAAGGGGGGGGGGTTTCCGTCCGCGTCACACAGGGACCAGATGCGTCTGCGCCTGACGCACGGTGTTGACGTGATGTTTAGAAGAAGAAGATGAAGAAGAAAATAAATTGTCCAGAGTCTTCGTCGCACTATCTCCCCACCAAGGAGGACGAATGACGCCTGGTGTGGCTTGATGACGGGCTGTCGTGGAAGGATTGATGCTTGGGATGTGCGCTAGCAAATGAACAACTCGCCGTGCTAATCCTCCTCCCCCGCACCCCCAACCCCCACCCTACTCCACTCCCCACCGGGGGGGGGGGGGGGCCTCGCCGCAAGCGGTGACACATGTTCTACCATGAACCCCGGTCGCCACGACGACAACGTTGCCACCGCCGCCGTCGGGGGAACAAAGGAGCGACTGTTGCTGCTAGCAGCCAGCGTTGTGCGCACCGTTAGCTTAAAAAGGTGTCTGCGTTTTTCAGGAGATCTGGGATAATGCTAATGCCCTCCTACTGCACTGTGTGTGTGTGTGTGTGTGTGTGTGTGTGTGTGTGTGTGTCTGTGTGTTCGGCGGGGGGGGGCAGCGGATAACAGGACATGGCTATTTATACAACTATTAAGCGATTTATCAGATTAGCTTTTATACAAAATGACTTGTAGTGTTTTCAGATTCATGACATTAAAGGGAGCAGGTGGGGGGAGCTTGCTCTAAAGGTTCTGGGTTCAAAACCCCTCTCTGCCCCACGATTAAAGCACTCATGTTTTTCTTTAAAGGGGACATATTATGTGTGATTAGCTATCGCGAGCCATTTCACAATTGCCATGTGACTACCGTCTAGTGACATCACAAGTGGGAATGTCCACCTAGATGTATGATTACTAGATCAGTCTACCAGACTACCCAGTGGGACTGTACCGACAGGTAAACTGATCTAGTCACATACATCTAGGTGGTCATTCCCACTTGTGATGTCATAGACAGTAGTCACATGACAATTGTGAAACGGTTTGCAATGGCTAATCACACTCACACCTCGTGGGCATATTATGTCCCCTTTAATCACAATGCCTTGTGATGTACATATAGAATACATTATTATTATATGCCTAACTACTGTGTCTCTGTATGTGACCTTTTATTTAAAACCATGCAGAATGCGGTGACTTAATCCGAATAACGTTACTTAAAAAGCAATAACCTTGTGATTTCACACAACAACATCGATCGCATCAGCTACTGTTGAACAATTGGCCGATTATTCCAACAGAGAGCAATACTACTCTATCACAACCCATCAGTTTTCCATACCAAGCATTTTCCCCTGAGGCCAAAGACCCTTTTCTAATCCTATTTATTGTCAATAATGCTCTTAGTTTTATAATAAACATTTATAATTAAAAGTGTATTAAATGTCGTAATTATATTTTACTCAAAAGGACCATATATGGGACTTCCTGGAATCGCCCAATGATTCCAACCAATGAGGAAGGAACTTGGTATCCAGACACACCAACCTTCACAGAACAACATACACATGTGTGTGTGCGTCCACTCAAGTGTGTGTGCGTGTGTGTGCGGTGTGCACTCAACCATGCACATGTGTGTGTGTGTGTATTAAACCCACATGACTCAAGGATACAATATGTACTGTATCTCAGCTTGGTAACAACACACGCTTGTATGTGCTGGTGTGTGTGTGTGTGTGTGTGTATGTGTACACTGGTATGTGCACGTGCACACGTGTGTGCGTGTGTCTGCGTGCTAGGCTACCGCGGGGACATATAATCAGGGGCTACTAACAGAGTGGGGGAGCCACTGCCCCGTCGTAAATCAATGGGCAAAATAATTGCTAATACACTGGCGTATCGATTAGCCGCGCCCGCCCTGCACTCATTTTCCCGGGCGGCTGAGCGCTAACGCGGTGACAAGGGTAAAGTGTTATTCCGCTCAAAGGCACGCGGGCGGACGGTCGGCGGGGAACGAGGCGCACGGCTAAGCAGCTATCTAGCTAGCGAGCGAAGTGAGTGAGTGTGCATCGTGGGAGACACCGCGGGCTAAGTAGCTATCTAGCTAGCTAGCGAGCGGGTGGTCGTGTGCGTGTGTTGGCGTGTGTGTGTAGCAGGTGTGTGTGTGTGTACGACGCGCCCCGTGCCAAGTGATTCATAATTGACAGGCATCAAGAGACCAGCAGCACTCACAGCTGCTGCCGCCGCCGAGAGAACGTCCGACTGACTTCTGTTCAACTGTCACTTTTAATACCGTCGCATCACAGCACCCCCACCCCCCTCCCCCCATGTGTCCTCTTGCTCCTCCCCCCCCCACCTCCACCCAAACCACCACCACCTCCACCCACCTCCACCTCCACTTCCACCCACCTCCACCTCTTCTTCTCCTTCTTCTGCCTCTCTCGACCGTTTTGTCTCACTTCTTTTTTGTCTCACACCTTTCCTGCTCCTTTAACTGTAACTGCCAAGGTCGTGTGTGTGTGTGTGTGTGTGTGTGTGTGTGTGTGTGTGTGTGTGTGTGTGTGTGTGTGTGTGTGTGTGTGTGTGTGTGTGTGTGTGTGTGTGTGTAGTGTTTCGAACGAACAACATGGCCGCTCGGTGGGCGACGGTGATGACGGCGACGGGGGCCCCGCTTGTAAAAGAAACGGCTGGGGCGCTTTGTTGATGTTGTTGATGTTTGTTTTAGTCAATCACGGGGTGGAAAAAAACAAAAAAAAAACCTTTTATTGATTGACTCGTCTCCCCGCGAGCGTCAAGAGCTTGTTAACACCTTCGAGAATGTTAGATTAACACATACACACACAGACACACATGCACACATGTGTGTGCACACACACACAGACACACACACACAGTAAAAAGGTGGTGTTTGTTGAAATTGTAAATTGTGAATTGTTACTGAAATGTGCTATAAAGACCGGGTCATGACTTAGCTCCAGAGGACACTCACACACAGGCTAACTCACTCACTCCAATAACAGCTTGCGTCTGGCGTATGTCCGTTAACACCCGGGTACCGGAAACCCGGGTACATGCACACACGCACACACACAGGCCAAAACACATACAAACAGATGGAAACACACACACACACCAGGAACTATTTTTCTGTAATATTAGTGAACATGACATCAGAAAACAAAAAACTAAATAAATCGGTATCCAGTAATACACCCCCCCCCCCCCCCCCCACACACACACACACACACACACACACACAGTAAGTACAAATACAGACAGACAGACAGCCTAACATGGAGGCAGTGTAGACAGTCTACCCTCAACCCTGACCTCTGACCTTCTCCCCCCCCCCAACCCCCCCGCCCCCACCCGCCCGACGTCGGCCTCGTAGCAACAGCGTGAGCGTGAGAGGAGAAGGTGCAGCTGGCCCACTTTGAATGTTTAATTACCCACAATGCCTTGCATGTCACCGCACGGCGCTCAGACACACGCACACTTGCCAAAAGCTTCACCGCTCAAATTCATCAATCGTGTATAAATATAAAAGTGTGCTTTTTGTGTTGACAGTCAAATACTACGAACACACGCCGACCTTAATGAGAATACTTTATAATGTATGAACACGCCTACATCGCTGTTTATCTCCGCAAAGTCCGACGTTTCTTAAGTGTTCGGATGATATGAGGTATATGAGGGATGTGTACTTCATTTGGGATAGTAGTTATACTTTTAAAACGGTAAAGTGAGTACGTATATCACAGTGGTTTACACCTCGCCCGTATATATTCTTAACCACTTAGCAGGACCGTCTATGATCTCCTCGGTGGGATGAAATTATAAAAGCAATCTTTTAATTACGAGTTGATCGGGAGAAATGCGAAGATAGACCTCGAATAAAGCCAGGCCGTATTTTTTCGGAGAGTTTCAGATTTATTATTTTGTGATTCACGGCTGAGTGGCCTCGATTTTTTTAATAACACACACAAAAAATACAGCAAAAAATTACAAATAAAAAAATCGAGAACGGGGGAAGACGAAAGATGGGGGGGGGGGAATATCAATTCTGCTCCATTTTGTTGCGCGTGAGCGGAGCGTCGGTTTTTTCCCGCTAGCATGAAGCGTCATTAATCTGGGGTGGGGTGTGGGGGTGCAGGGGGCGGGGCTAGTTGTGGCGGTGGATGCATTCGCTGTCACCGCCACGCCACGCCGCCGCGCTCCGGGCCCAGGCTAATCCCTGCGTTATTATAAATGCAACTCTCTGCTTTCCCCCCCGTAAGAGTAGTCATCGATCACCGTTTGTCACTTAACCTCCACCGCTACCGCTACCGTTAGCGCTAGCACCACCACCACCACCACCAGAACGACGCAGATGCTATATGTGTGTGTGTGTGTGTGTGTTTGTCATATGTATGCCTGTGTATGCAGGTGGGTATCAGAAACTGGGTGCGTGCACATGCAGGCATGTGTTTGTATCAGTGTAATATGTGTGTGTGTGTATCACTGCATAATATCTGTGTGTGTGTGTGTGTATAACTGCGTAATAGGTGTATGTGTGTGTGTGTGTGTGTGTCTCAGCGTAATCTGTGTGTGTGTGTGTATGTGTAATGTGTGTATGTGACATGTGTGTGTTTGTGTGTGGGGGTGTGGGTCAATGCGTGAAGTGTGTGTGTATGCGTAGTAAGTCTGTGTGTGTGTGTGTGTGTCAATGCGTAATGTGTGTTTGTGTGTGGGTCAATGCGTAAAGTGTGTGTGTATGCGTAATAAGTCTGTGTGTATGTGTGTGTGTGTCAATGCGTAATGTGTGTGTGCGTGTATGCGTAATAGGTGTGTGTGTGTGCGTGTGTGTGTGTGTGTGTGTATCGATGCATACTATGTGTGTGTGTGTATTGTGTATTGTGCATACATGTTCCCCTGCGAGTCCACCAGCTCTGACCCCCAACGTAAATAAAACTACCGCTATCGGTCCCAGTGAGCAAATAAAAGTATATATTGCCACCGAGAGCCTATGTCTGTCACACACACGCACGCACACACACGCGCATACACACACATGCACGCACACACACACACACACACACAGGAAACTGGTCAGTGGAAATGTGTAAAGGCATTAAAAAGGTTCATAAGTTAACAAGCCAGAAATAAGGGTTTTCATGAAAACTCACTGACATTTCACTAACTCTATATAATCTCTATACTGTATCAATTCACAGTTGAGTGAGAGACATGGATTTGAAACGATATCTACTTTTCTGCTATGTACCTATGAAGTAGCTACTCCAGAAATATTCTTATAAATACGTTTTAAGTAGTTAAAGTTTAATCAACAACAAACAAAACAAGATTACAATATTTATTTCGGATTACAAAATGCACGCAGGGTGAAGACTGCATTCTCTCTGCCTTAAGGTGAGCTGAGCATATCGAGTCCTGGCTCTGCCTCCGGACATGTGACTCCGCCCCCCTCGCCACCTCAGCGCCACCAGGACAAAGGACCTTTATGTCCATAATCCAAAATTGGCTGGATTAGTAGCAGGGGGGTGGGGGTGGGGTCCGAGAGGGAGGGAGGGAGGGAGGGAGGGATTTCCACTTGTCACTTTGCACATCGTTTAGTTTCCTGCCGAGCGACGGTGGTGGTGGTGGTTTATACGCTGGAAACAGAAACAGGCTGGCCCTTGGACATATATCAAGCGTCCCCTCACCGCCAGCTTGATTACAACAAGGCTTGCTTGTGGACTTGACACCTCGCTAAAAGGAAAAATAAATTGTCAGCATTAATCGCTGACGAGGAGTCCCCCCCCCCCCCCCCCACCACACACACACCCACGTACACACTCACACACAGACACCCACACACACACCCACGTACACACTCACACACAGACACCCACACACACAGACACACAGTTGATAATTAGGGACCATGGCTAACAAAGCCATCAAGATGGAGGAAAGCTTAACTTCACCCATCACCCCCCCCCCTTATCCCCCCAACCCACACTCACTCTACCCCCCCAAGCCTACAAAATTTTAATTAGGGGAGCCCTTTAGAATGGAGGTGATGATAGCAGTGGCGTTCATGTGTGTGCGCGTCTGTGCATCGTGTCTGTGTGTGTGTGTGCGCTCTGTTTTGGTTGAAAAGTGTCTGAGAAGCTACTACACCGACTGCAGCTAGAGAAGAGACAGCAATACTACTAGTCTAGTCTTCTAGACTAGACTAGACTAGACTGGCGCAAACCAAACCGGTGACTTCAGCTCCGACGGTGACAGATAGTAATGGGTAGTTATTTGTGTGTGCTGCTGCATTGTATTCGAGACATTAAACGTACCACTATGTACGCTAACGCTACTTGTATAATAGATGTCGAATGATACACGTGGACTGGCATGAAGAACCATATGAATTTTATAGTAGGCCATTCGTACACTTTATATAACACACACACACACCACACACACAACATTCTCTTGTTAAGTTCGAGCACGAGGCCCTCCCCCCGATTATCGGACAAGGTCAAAAGCATCAAAAGCACTTCAACTTTAACTTGAACTCACTGAACACCAGTTTCTCTGCTTCTTGTCAACCATTTACAGTAAGAACTGGTTTTCTATTCTGTGTGTTACGTTATGACCAGGGAACCTCTTCCTGCACCTCGGTACGGTCCTGCACTGTCCTGTACTTTCCAGGAACCGCGATGGTGGTGTAACAAGGTTAAAGGTCGGCATGGTCTGCTAACGTAGGCTGAAGCCGTGATCATCAACGCCTCCTCCAGTGACCTCAGTACAGAGTTATGTACTTTCTCTCCTCGTCTTTCTACGCTAAACTTTACTAGAACGCGGTCAGAAGTACCAAGTTTAGTACACGGAAGCCCTGAAGCTGTTTCCCGAACAAGTCGTGTTAGCATTATTTTAGCGTTTAACACGCACAACAAAAACATTGTGATAAAACGTTGTGCCTTTGACGTGTATACGTGCATCAACGCCTATATTTGTACGATTTGTTTACGCCGTAATCCTGTAAAATACACCGAAAAACCGTGACAGGCCACGTGTGTGTGTGTGCGTTCCCGAAAACCCCTTACTCATGCATTGCTTTACATCGCCGCTTTGCGTACAGTACGTCTATTTATAATTTATGCTTATTCCGACGTTGTTTCGCTAGCGATGCTTCTCACGGACGTCTCCTCCAAACGAGGGACAAGCAACCCAAAAAAAGTGGGAGAGAGACAGAGTGTGTGTGTGTGTGTGTTGTGTGCAGGGAGAGAGCGAGAGAGAGAGCAAGCGAGCGCAACACAACCAATGAAAATGACGAGAAATGACTGCAGCAGATCTCACCGCCGCTTCAAATTGCTCGGCGTCCGAGTGAGCTGCCAGTGGCTGACAGATGCGGTGATGCGCCTTCCAAAATGGAGGAGCACAATGTATTGTCACAGGTCATAAAGTAGACGGCCTGGCCATTAAACCAGCAGGTAGTGGGAGGGTGGATGGGGTGGAGGAGGAGGAGGTGGAGGAGGTGGTGGTGGTGGGGGGGGGGGACTCGAGTCAGAACCGCCCCTGACTGGTTCTTCATCACGGTGCTTGTTCAAAAAAAATGACAAAAATGAACGTCATCTCAACCGGCTGTAACGAGGGTGGTTTAGAAAATGAAGAGAAAAAAAAACGGAAGGAAAAAAAAGCGTTTTGTTTTTGCGTGGCTATTTTTAGGTTCTGGGAAGAAAAAAACCAGGGGTCGGAATTCACACACACACACACACACACACACACACAAGAACACACGCAAACACAGTGTGGTCGGGGTGCGATCATCATGTCAAGCGGTCGGTGGGAACTGAGCAAACGCTCACCAACTTTGAATTGACCGTCTCTCGTTCGGCACCAAGCGACCGCGGGGGGTCGGGTTTGTGTGTGTGTGTGTGTGTGTGTGTGTGTGTGTGTGTGGGTGTGTGTGTGTGTGGGCCAAACCGATACCCAAAACCCACAGATCGATGTTCAGAACCCACCACCACACCAAAGTAGGTCAGGAGCAACATTCCCCCCCACGCCCACCACCACCACCCCCACGCCCCACCACCACCACCACCACCACCACCCCACCCCGGGACAAACGACGACCACGCAACCGATCTCAGCTCATTTTCAGCTTATTTACGACGTCAACAACAACATACACGCGCCGGCGGTTTGTTTGTTTGTCATGCTGTGAAAGTTCAGGCCTCCACTGTACTTCTCTCTCGCTCTCTCTCTGTCGTCTTCCTCTTCTACTCCTCCTCTTCTTCCTTACATATATCTCCCTCACCCACCACCCATCACCCATCCATCCATCTATCCCTCCATCCATCGGTCTGTGGAGATTGCAAAAGCCCCACAGAGTTCAAAGTCTCTCTGTTTTGTGCGCGCGAAACCGCAACCTTGATTAAGTCTGGTTAACCTCCCATTTCCAGCGGCCTGCTTAACATTCTGCAGATGTTCGCCTCCCTCCTCCTCCTCCTCCTCCACCTCCTCCACCACCTCCTCCTCTCTGGTCATTACCGCCCCGGCTTCAAAGGCTATCAGGCCGTCGCTAGGAAACGCCTGTCAATCAAGAGTCTCTCGCCCCGTCTCAGGGACGTGAGACAAGGGCTGAGTGTGGCGGTCGCCACACACACACACACATGCACACACACACACACACGCGGGCACGCTCACACACATAACACACACTACGGTGAAATGACTGAATTTGATCTGTAATGCATGTGTGTGTTCTCTCTCTCTCTCTCCCTACCCTTTTCAGCCATCTTCCCAGCTCTGTCGCTCTCTCTCATTCTCTCTATATCCACCTATCTCTCTCTCTATCTCCATCTACCTAACTCGATCTATCTACCCATTGCTCTTTCTCTCTTCATATTTCTA
>PIJE02000080.1:364277-369277 GCA_002895965.2 Coryphaenoides rupestris | reverse complement strand
TGGTGTGTGTGCAAGTGAGCTAGTGTGTGTGTGTCTTTAAATCTGTGAGTGTGTGTGTGTGTTTTTAAATGTGTGTGTGTGTGTGTGTGTGTGTTTGTGTGTGTGTGTGAGAGAGAGAGAGACTTCAGCAGACCTAAAGGTAAAGCGTGGCATCCACTGAAGTTGAGTTTGTGTTTGTTTGTTTGTTTGTTTGTTTGTTTGTTGTCTTTGTGCCGGATTTCCATTCGCTCGTTCTCCATAGCCTAAGCATGATTTATGCTAATGATCCATCTTTGGGGGTCATCCATCAACTGGCTGTTGCTAGGCGATGGGCGCAGCTGTTGTTGAGTTGAGGAAGCTCCACACACTGTCACACAGACACACACACACACACACACACACACACTGTGCAGGTAAAAGGAAAAGCATGCACACGCACACACACACATGCACAAACACATGTAAACACATACACACACGCAGACACACACACACACACATATACACACGTGCACAGACATACACATCCAGAGACAAATGTACACACACATACACACATGCAGACAGACACACAAACACACATGCAAACACACACACATGCATAGAGACACACACACACTGGGGGGAGTTGGTGGAGAACGAGAGACTGCGAGTGTGTGGTTCTGCTAATATATTACATCTCCCTGAAAACAGACACTGCCTTTTTTAAATCTGGGTCAATCCGCGCGCTATTTGCATTTTGCTTTCTGCCGTGTTTTACGAGAAGACTGCCCACAGCTAACAACAAACCCTGCGACCCACACAACACACAACATCCAGACCCACCCACCCACCGACACACACACACACACACACACACACACACACAGACGCATAAAACCACAAAACATCATGTCTTCGCGGGTATAGTATATAACGATATTGCAGACCGCAGGATTCGCTTTGACCAAAATTTGTGTCGCATTGAGGTGGTGTGGCTGATCTAATGACCACTGGCTGGTGTCGTGGAGGCGACCCCCGCGTGAGGGAGGAGTGGTGGGTTGTGGGGGCGGGGTGACAGGTTTGGGGGGCCGGGGGGGGTGACAGGTAAGGGGGGCGAGGGCGAGAGGTGATTTATTATCATCATGGAGTCATGGTTTGCGTCACATGATGTAGACTCACCACCGCCAGGCCTGAATAAACATGGAACGTGTTTAACGCGAACCGTTTTGTTGTTCCAACGTTTTTTTACATTAAAATAACGAAATAAAAAACGACTGCGGGGAAAAAATCGACAAGTGTTGTTGTCTCAAAATGGCCTATGATTTTTATTTCCTTTTTATCAAGGTAAAAATCGGTACACGGCGTGAATCAAGATGGAAATCAACATGTCGGGCACAGTTCAAATTCAATAGCGCACATTTTTTCCGTGGCCAAACTTTCGTCTGCGCAAGACTCCGAAGAAACTGAATTAAATCCCGACCACCGGCTAGACTCTGGCGCATTATCTCCACAGACCCTGACCCGGCCGCAGCAAATGCTTTGTTTACCGGAAGTTTCTGTTTTAGTTAGCCTTTTTTTTTTCTTTTTTTTTCTTTTTTTTTTTTCTTGGAAACTGACAAGATGGATTTGTACGGCATGCCAGTCATAAGACCACCCCCCCCCCTCCTCCTCCTCATCCTCCTCCTCCTCCTGACTCCCCCCTCATCTCCCCCGAGCTATTGTGCCATATGGTGGACCATCCAGACCATGTGGGCAGACTGGTGGGAGGGAGGGGGCGGGGGGGGGGTGGGGATAGGGAGGGAGGGTGGAGGGTGATTGACTGGCTATCAGGGAAAGCCTTTACATGGAGGAAACGGGATGCGGCGGTTAATGTTTACGTTGTGGTTTTAACTAGGAGCAGTTTTTTTTCGATTTGAATGCATTATTATTATTAAAGGAGGCAGGATAGCATCGCGGGCCCCTCGGATGCTCGGACACCTGGCCAAAAGGTTGTGAGTTCAAACACCCCGATGTCAACGAGCCCGTGAGCAAGATAACCATCCTTAACCCCCCGTGGGCTCCTCAATGAGAGTGTGGTGTGTGTGTATGTGTGGTGTGTGTGTGGTGTGTGGGTGTGTGGTGTGTGTGGTGTGTGTGTTGTGTGTGTGTGTGTGTGTGTGTGTGTGTGTGTGTGTGTGTGTGTGGTAAGAAAGACTGAAATAAGTCACCAGTATCGGATTGTAGTTTGAAATGTAAGCCACCAGGTGGCGGTGGGGAACGAGCAGACCATATGTGCTCCCATCTGGGCAAAAAAAAAAACATGGCTGCCGTTCTGAGCCGATTTGATTGATGATAGACAACGCATTCTCCCGGCAAAAAATATAAGAAAAATCCCCAAGAAAATACGCAGCTTAACTTGTTGTTGTTAAGCTGTGCTCGTTCGGACTCTAATACGCTACTCTCCACTCCACTCAAGTTCCCCCCCCCCCCCCCCCCCCGAGACGATGCCCCCTCCTCCCCTCTCCTCTGAGTGATTCCATGTGACACGCCCCCCAGAGAGGAGCAGAGGAGCGGGGGATATTGCGAGGAGGGAGGGGGGGGAGGCCGCGCTTAGCGTAGCATACATCCCCACTCAAACACACACTGTCAGCTCCGCCCCCTGCTCCCCCCCCCCCACCCCCCAAAACAGGAAGGTGGAAGATGGAGCTGGACGGGAGATTACCTGACACACACCGACACACACACACACACACACACACACACACTCTCAAACAGCATTACCATAATTGGCTTCTCTGCGCAGGAAATAACCACGCCATTTTATATTTTTTTTGCGACCGACTTTCCCTCCCTTTCCCCTCTTCCTCGATCTTCTTTTCCTTTTCCGCTGTTTTCCGCCTCCTTCTCGCTCTCGCTGTTGTCCTCCCGCAAACAAACTCTTGCACACACACACACACACGCATGCATACACACACCGAGACACACACACACACAAACAGAGGTAGCTAGCATCTCCGCGCGGGGGTCAGTGACACACACTGATCAGTCCTGTCCGCCCGCATCAGCGCTGAGTGGCGGGAAACGGCGCCTGCGGTGACAAAGCGCATCGGCGCGGGGAAATAAGACTGCCAGGAACGCTGAGCGCCCTCGCCCTCGCCGCCGCCGCTGCGGACGACAGACGGGCGGCTAAATGGCGGCGAGGAGGAGACAGAGAGAGAGATGGGGAGAGAGAGAGAGGGAAGGAGGGAGGGAGCTCTTCACTGTTGCTGTCGCCCGGCGGAATTGGACATTAGTACCGCAAATGAGTACTGAGATCACCACCCCCTCTCCCCTCCTCTCCCCTCTCCCCTCTCTCCTCTCCCCTCTCCCCTCTCCCCTCTCTCCTCTCCCCTCTCCTCTCCTCCTCTCCCTCTCTCCTCTTTCCTCTCTGCCTCCTCTATCCTCTATCCTCTCTGCTTCCTCTATCCTCTCTACTCTCTCCTCTCCTCTCTCTCTTCTCCTCTTTCCTCTCTCCTCTCTCTCCCCTCTCTCCCTCCTCCTGTCCGGTTTTGTCTCCTCTCCTGAGACGATGTGTGTGAGAGACACAGAGAGAGAGAGAGAGAGAGAGAGAGAGAGAGACCTGTGTGTTAGGGCTCTGCTGGTCATTTTGCCTGTGTGTTCGTGTGTGTGTGTGTGTGTGTGTGTGGTTGCGTGTGAGGTGGGGTTTGCTGATGCCGACCGCGTTGTGTTGTGTTGTGTTGTGTTGTGTTGAACAAAAGTGTGTATCTTACCATTTGAATGGTAAGTTTGTTTGCCAAATGAATTCCTCTCTACCTCCATGTGTTTCTGAGTGCCGAGTTTTGTCATATATAATAAAATCTCACAGCTCAATCAGTCCGTTTTGTCAAATATTGTTTGTTCAACTCCGGGTTTGATTCCCCAATAATGTCCGCAGCTGCAGATAGAGAGGGGGAGAGGAGAGAGTAGAGATATAGAGAGGAGGTGAGGAGAGATAGAAAGAAGGAGAGAGGAGAGGACAGAGAATGGGAGAGGAGGAGAGGAGATATAGAAAGAGGGGGAGATGAGAGAGAAGGAGAGAGGAGAGGAGAGAAAAGTATTGATGACATTGTGCAATTCAGAGGAATCAGGAGGAGTAGAGGGAGGTGGAGGAGTAGATGGAGGTGGGCCGCAGAAGGGACCGGAGCCGAGGTGGGAGGTGTAGGTGGTGGTGAGATGTGGAGATGTGGGTGGTGTGGAGGTGGCGGTGGGTGGTTGGAGATATGTCACCTTCTGTAGTGAGAGAGTTCAGGGGTCTGCGACCAGTGCCGAAGTGACAAGCCCCCCCCCCCACGCAAGATGGCTACTCTCCCCCCCCCCCCCCGGCCACCCGTCACAGATTCCCCCTGCTTGCTCCTGACACGGCGTGACCACCGATACCACACACACACACACACACACACATTGTTTAGGACCCAAGCGTATGTCCATCACACACACACACACATCACACACACACACACACACACACACACACACACAGATTCTTTAAGAGAGTGACACGAAAAACCTGTATTTCTTTTATTTTTCCTCGTTTCTAGCAATCGGACACCTACCGTACACAGATACAACACAAAACACGACAGCACACACACACACAACACACACGACACACACAGACACAGACAACACCAACAGACACACCACAGCCACACACACAACACAGAACACACACACACAGACCCACAACACACCGCGACACACCACAGACACACACACAGACACACACACACACAGACACAGACACAACGATCACTCACAGACAGACACACACACACAGACACACACACAGACACACACCGACACACACACAGACACACACACACGGCGGGCCTCCGCTCTTGTTAGCTCGCCTAAACCCCCACTTTCCCCTTTTTTTTTTGTTTTTTTGTTTCTTTTCCTTTTCTCTCTCCTCATCTCTTTTTCAAAACCTTCCCCATCCACTCTGACGCACAAAGTCTCCTCACGGCTTTGATTGACAAACCCACAACAGACCCTTCTCTCTCCATCTCTCTCTTTTTTTT
>PIJE02000080.1:328723-361683 GCA_002895965.2 Coryphaenoides rupestris | reverse complement strand
CGCTCGCATGTGCATGTGTGTGGACACATAGACACAGAATTTATGACACTTCCATTCTCGCAATTGATCTCGACACACACACACACACACACACACACACACACACACACACACACACACACACACACACACACACACACACACACGTCTCGAACCCAAGACCCAAGCCTGGCACCTCGTCTGTGGATTCAACACACCGCAACGCAACCCAACCGACCCGACAGCCCGTATATAAACTATGAACTACGGCCGACGAAAACAACGGAGTGGACGACAGTAATTTCCGACCAACGCTTTGCTTTACTTCCTGCAAAACAAGGAACGTGTGTGTGTGTGGGGTGTGGGTGGGGGGTGGTGTTATGGCGCAGCAGTGGCAACAGGATGTGTCATGTCCACCGGTCATTTCCTGATCGCACGCTGGGACCACTTCCACCGCCTCTGCCTGCCAGCTTCCAGACCAGCCAAGCAAGGCCTGGCTGGGCCGTGGCAGCTGGCACTAGCCCCCCATCCCCTCCCATCATCCCACCCCTACCCTCCACCTGCCCCCCTCCTCACACCCTCCTCCTCCTCATCCTCCTCCTCCCCGCTATGTCTTAGTTGTGAATATCGTGCTACGTGGAGCATGTTGTTTGAGAGTAACAGCGGCCACCTACAATTATGACACATTAAATATTCCACCATTATATTCCTTTTTATTCCATCTTCCATATTATTCTGTTATTCCATTAAATTATCAATGTAGATATTTGTGTATATAAATAAACGTAATGCATTGTGCTGGTAGTGGCGATGATCAACATATATAGCCTAGCGTGTATAGATTTCTGTTCTGGAGTACGTATTTTTAAAGGAATTTGATAGAATTAGGCAAATAAAAATACCTTGGGGTTAAGGCAAAAGACAATTATTTACACTTACATTCCTTCTTATTATTTCCTTGTCCGTGTTTAGTGTGTGTTTTGGCTCAGTGTGACGTTAAATATTCCCGCGACGCAAATTGCTGTGTGCCCTTGCCGTGCCGGGGTTGTTCGATAGCTTCATTAAGCGGTGCAGTGAGGACGACGATCTATCAATGTCGTGATATGGATGTTTGCCACTTTATTATTGCAAAGCCGTGTCCTCCGCCAGGACTATTGACAAAAACCCTCTTTGGGATTGGTGCCCCTACCTCTATTAGACTCTCATTTCATCAGGCTTGCGTCATAAAATCGTATGTATGAACACACTCGCCCACATTACTGTTGTAATATGCTAGTATGAAGTACATTCAAATATTCTTACGTGCAATTCAACAGAAATAACTAAACCTTTCCCTTTTTGTGTTCTTGTCTTGCAGCGTATGGGCCTGAGGATGACTTGAAAGACAACAAGGTTGAGGCAGAGGAGGAGGAGGAGCACCTGCAGGATGACGGGCTGTCCCTGGACGGCCAAGACGGCGAGTTCCTCTTCAACGACGATGACGACCTCGCCGACCACTTCAGCTGCCAGAACTCCCCGCTCAGCAACGGCACCAACCCCGACGCCGGCTACGCCTCGCCGCTCAGCAACAGCAGCGATCACCCACTGGTGGACGGCCTCCCCAAGACCACCCCGACTCCTTTTCAGGAGGCCCGGGACAAGCCGGCCGTGGCGGAGGACAAACCGGCCGCTGCCGCCACGGTGGTGGCGGAGGAGAACACCGAGCCGGCCAACGGCCTCTCGCTGCAGGACAGCCTGGAGCAAATGAAAGCCGTCTATGCAAACCTGATCTCGGAGGCGTCTTGGTCCAGCATCGCTCTGGATATGCTGAAGAGTAAACAGGGGAACAACTTGAGAGCCAACATCCACAATGGGAGGAATCATAAAGGGAGCAACGGCTTCCTGAGCAGTAGCAGTGGTAGTAGTCACAGCCAGGGGAACACCCACGTAAAAACCAGCAGTAGCAGCCCGAACAGCAGTGGCACTGCGTCAATGTCCTCCGCCAACACCACCACCAGCAGCAGCAGCAGTGTGGCCACCAGTACGGCAACCAGCCACTCAAACGGCAGCAACGGCGTTAGCAGCAACAACGGCGGCAGCGGTGTGGCGTACGATTGGCATCAAGCCGCCTTGGCAAAGACCCTGCAGCACACGCCATACCATCTCCTGCCCGAGCCCAGCCTCTTCAGCACCGTGCAGCTCTACCGGCAGAACAACAAACTCTATGGCCCCGTGTTCACTGGCGCCAGCAAGTTCCGCTGCAAGGACTGCAGCGGCGCCTACGACACACTGGTGGGCCTGACGGTGCACATGAACGAGATGGGCCACTACCGCGACGACAACAAGGACAAGGAGGACGACCGGGGCAAGCGCTGGTCCAAGCCCCGTAAACGCTCTCTCATGGAGATGGAGGGGAAGGAGGACGCCCAGAAGGTCCTCAAATGCATGTACTGTGGCCACTCCTTTGAGTCCTTGCAAGACCTGAGCGTCCACATGATCAAAACAAAACACTATCAGAAAGTGCCTCTCAAAGAGCCCATGCCAGCCCTCGCCACAAGGCTGGTGCCGCCGACCAAAAAGAGAGCATTTCAAGAGTTGGTGACCCCAAGTTCACCAGAGTCTGGTTCATCGTGCGTACCGCTGGGGGAGACGCCTAAAGAACAGAAACTTGTCAACCCCTATGTCACCGCTAATAACCGGTATGGTTACCAAAACGGCGCTAGTTATACATGGCAGTTTGAGGCGCGCAAGGCACAAATTCTCAAATGCATGGAATGCGGCAGTTCCCATGACACCTTGCAACAACTGACAGCCCACATGATGGTCACAGGACACTTCCTCAAGGTCACCAACTCAGCCTCTAAAAAAGGGAAGCAGTTGGTGTTTGATCCAGTCGTTGAGGAGAAATTTCAATCTATTCCGCTCCCGCCAACTACAACAAGACTCCCAGCTCCCAATGGGAAGCCAGAGTCTCCTCCCCTGCCCCTGACTCCCGAGGAGAAAAAAGAGGAAGAACCAAAGGAGGAAGACATGGCAGAAGAAAGCGTTGAGATCAAAGTCCCTGAGAGAAAAATAAAAGAGGAGAAAGAAGACCCTCCCGAGAAGGGAGGGTCTGGAAGGAACAGGCCTCATAAATATCTCACAGAGGCTGACCTGGAGGAGGCTCCTAAAGGTGGCTTAGACATCCTAAAGTCATTAGAAAACACGGTGTCAAGTGCAATCAGCAAAGCCCAGACAGGTGCACCCACCTGGGGTGGATATCCCAGCATTCATGCTGCCTATCAGCTCCATGGAGCTCTGAAGTCAACCTTTTCCTCATGCGCCCAGGTGGAGCCCCTGTTTAGCACCAACACCATGAAGGTGCTGTCGTCCGACGTAGGCACTATGATACACTCACCGAGTAGCCCCTCTCCACCTCCTAATCGCAAGAGCAACATGCTCGCCATGGAGGAGCTTGTGGAAAAGGTAACGGGGAAAAGCTCAGTGAAGAAGGAATGGGAGGAAAATGTGTTGGGAAGAAAATGTAAGTCTGTGGCTACCAAGTCACCCTCACCACCTCCAAGAGAAAAACAGGTTTCGCCCAAGCCAGAGAACCTGTTCAAGCCAGCAAAACGAAATACTACAGAGGACCACACAGAGTTCAGGGACAAAGTAGGGGAAGTGGAAGAAAGTAAAATGGACGTGCAGGTAAAATGTGAAGCAGTTTCAATAAAAATTGCCGTTCCTAATGGCTGCAATAAGTTAGGAATAATCACTGATCATTCACCCGAACATCCCCTCGTGAACCCCCTCAGTGCATTGCAGTCCATCATGAATAATCACTTGGGGAAGGCAGCAAAGGTGGCCACACCTTTCACAGATCCCTTCTCGATTCTTCACAAGCTCAACAACATCAACAACACCAACACCAACAACAACATAGTGGAAAAGCCCCTTCCCAGCTCTGTGGTCCTGGCTAAGCCGAAGGAGCTGCCGAGCCAGTACCACAGTGACGAGGATCAGCCCATGGACTTGACCAAATCCAAAAGCACCAATGGCAGCACATGCAACGGCACACCTCTTGCACTAAACAACAGTCATGTAACCAGTAGCAAGAGAGCCATTGCCCACCATTTCCCATCGATATCGCCACCCTTGCGGGAGAACGCATTAATGGACATTTCAGACATGGTGAAAAATCTGACTGGCCGCTTAACACCAAAGTCAACAACGCCATCTTCGACTTCGGAAAAGTCTGATATGGACAGCAGTGTTTTTGAAGATGGCTATGAGGAGCTCTCTCCCATCCAAAGACGAAAAGGCAGACAGTCAAACTGGAATCCCCAGCATCTCTTGATCCTTCAAGCCCAGTTTGCCTCGAGTCTTCGGGAGACCCCTGATGGGAAGTTTGTCGTTACCGACCTCGGACCCCAGGAAAGGGTCCACATCTGTAAATTCACGGGCCTTTCCATGACTACTATCTCACATTGGCTGGCCAATGTGAAATATCAGCTAAAGCGGACAGGTGGCACAAAGTTCCTGAAAAATATTGACACTGGCCACCCTCTGTTTTTGTGCGGCGACTGCGCATCGCAGTACAGGACACCTTCTGCTTATATCGCTCATTTGGAGACCCATCTGGGCTTCACCCTCAAACGACCTCTCCAAGCTCTCCATAGACTTACTAGGGCAACACGCCGTTAGGATAGCAGAGAAGACGTTCAGCTCACTGGGACTGACAGAAGAGGACACTGGTTCGATACTGCAGTGCAAGCTGTGCAGTCGGACCTTTGTGAGCAAGCATGCGATTAAATTGCACCTTTGCAAAACACACGGGAAGTCACCGGAAGACCACCTCATCTTTATGAAGGAGATGGATAAGGCGGAGAAACTATAAAGTTAAATGAAGCATGACAGATTATTGTTGCACTATCTCTCAAAGCTGCAATCTGCCATTACTGATAGTGCCACAGCTGTGTTTTATGTTTAATTATGAACAGATATTTGAATAAAATTATAAGTAGCTTTAATACCACTCGATAATCAGTTATGGCAAGGGGCGGCAGGGGCGGGAGGGGGGCGTGTTTCGCGGTGATACCAAACCAAAATTTATTTTTGGTGTGATACGAATATAAAACTCAATTCAACAAAGTAGCCATGGCACTATATAGTCACTGACCGATTGTTGCTTTTTTATATTTACTGCACTGCATCTTTACTGAGCCTTCGGGAATAGCCCATCTCTTGGTTTTAAACTGGACCATGCTCTGATCTTCAGCCATTTCAACATTAGGAGACAACTTGTGCATGTTTCTTTACATGAAAAGCAGCGGCTTGTTGTGTCTTCATGAAATTTGATCCTAACGACCAAATTATTATGCTGATTGACCAAATTTGGGAAATGTTTATATGAAGTTATTTAGGCAGAAAAAACATTTTTTGTTCTTTAAAAAAAAAAAGATTGCAATGATTTAAGTCTTTTGAAAAGTGCTAATGGTTTATACATATGTAAAATAACCACACCACATCCTTTTTAAGAGCTTAGTTCCTCTTTACCACTTAAAATGATGGGGATAATATAACACTTAGCAACTACAATAATTAAAATTTGCTTTAAAAAAATATACAAACACAAACGTAATATGTTTGAGCATCTTTGGTTCTCTTCATATGCATTGTATATCATTTTTTGTCCGTCAACATGTACAGTATTTACCTTAGCACCTCTTTCATTGATGTGCAGCTTTGGTTGTAAAAATAAAAAGAAGTTTTAAACATATAAATTGTATACAAATAAGCAAGTATATGTATAGATGTGTCACCATATCTTGCTTTTCACAGTTCCACATTATTTGTACTGTGTGCATTTTTTACAATGTTATTTTATAGACAAATATTGGGATAAAATGTACAAAGATTCTGTTAACGAAGACCACTATGTCTCTTTTTAAATTAAACGTAGACCAACCCTTCATGTGGTTTACATGAAAGGATGAACTCTGCTGGCATCTCCTCTGATGCATGGTACTGTAGATGAAAATCTAATACAAGCAATTCACTTAAAAGTATTGATTTCCGATGTTTGATGATGAACCCTCTTACTGATGAGACAATTTTATCCTCAATTGTAGAATAAACTTCTGTGTTCCTGATTAACATTTTGCGTTGTTTGAGTGACTTTGTGAGAAGGTGACCTTTCAAACGTACAAACATAGACATATTTTGTTGTCTGACGGGGATGACATTTACTTGCAGTGCATGTATTTCCAACAAAGTTATGTATTATTTTTACATGTTTAATATTTGTATGCCTCTCTCATAAACATGAAAATAACATTTAACATTTTTTTTTTTATTATTTTACAAAAGAAAATACTTTTATTTTGTGGTATTAGAAGGTCATACATACAGTGGAATATTAACTTGGAAAACTGGCTTGGTGGAATTCATGTGATTTGTTTTCAAGAAATAATCATGCAATTCCACATAAACGGGCATAGCTTCTTTCTTTTATTTTGGGAGATTATTACCTTTTCTGTGTCCATAATCAAATATGAGAAAGTTCCAAAAAATAAGAATAACCTATTGAAATGAAAGGCAAAATTGCAAGGAAGATAAATAAATAATTATCGTCACAGGAAAACCGATTCTTTCTGAGGACAGCTTTGCTTTAAGCATTTGACATACAACGTACAGGAATATATGTAATACATACGAACGCTCCCAGAGCTTGGTGGCATAATTGTCACCATGAAAACATTTATCATAATTAAATAATAGTTGTATTAAAACAGCCAGAGTTTCCTTTGATCGTTTTATGTCTGTGAGCCTTAAGGTGTTTCAAATGAAAAAGAGGACACCTTTAATGCAGATGTGGGGGGTGGAGGTGCTGCACAAAAAAGGAAAATGGTGGTTTTTATATAGTTTAACAGTGACATAAGACGTGTGGTTCACAGACTGCTGATAGAGAAAGTCGTGCGTGTGTGTGTGCGTGCGTGTGTGTATGCGTGTGTGTGTGTGCGTGCGTGTGTGTATGCGTGTCCATGTGTATGTGCGTGCGCGCAGCTGAAGGTATTAAAGTCAACACTCCGCTGTACCTCCAGTCATCTCTACAGCACCAGCCTCAGGCCTTTCGCTGGGAGAGCGGGAGACACAGATGCTGCTGCTGCTGCTGCTATTGCTGCTGCTGTACTTCTAATAGTACGTTAAGCAACTTACGTTTATACTTAAGCACTTGGTTTTAGCTTCTCCTTTTAGTGGCTCAATTATTGCAGCGTAATCTGAATTTGTATTTGTATTTTTTGTATTTTTGATCTAAATGAAGATGCTTAAAACTAAGATGCTTAATTTGTGTAAAGCTGCTTCCCCTAAAACACTCCGACCCAACGTCTGCTGTACGGAATTATTATAAAATGAAGATGCTTAAAATTAAGTCACTTAAAATGAAAGTGCTTAAAGTGTAAAGTATAAATTAAGAGAACCAATTCTTAATATCAAGCTGTTTAATTTTAAGACTCAAGCACACTGTACATATGGAGCACCAAGGAGTACAAATACAGAGGAATCAAACATGAACCATATGCAGCAGGAGAATAAGAGGCCATGAAGTTCGAGATCCACGAAGGCGGACGTTCTACTCTGGGTTTGTTGCAGCGGGAATGCGACGCGGGAACCTTCTTGAGTGAGGGCTTCGAAGGTGCTGAAGGCGAATGTTGGGTGGGAGGGTGTTCCGGAGTTTTGGGGGCCAACAGCTGGAGAAGGCTCTGTCACCAAATTGGTCATCACCAGGTGAAAGCAACAGAGCCAACAGGCAGGGGCCCAGGTCAGTGAGCTAAGCAGGAGCCGGTGGCACGATTAGTGTGCGAGTATGAGGGACTTTAAAGGGAACTCGTGGCGTGGAGTTGTTGCAGAAATACATGAACTTCAATATGAAGCACACCTTTCAGTGACTTGCTGCTGGGAGTTAAACACACTGGCAACTAGGCTATCAATACTACTCAATACTCTTTTTGTTTAGGTTTGTTTTGTGTTCTACTTCATCTATTTTATATATATTACTGCTGTTGTTTACTTTTCTAGGCAATAATACTGTGAGTACTTTACGTGATTTGATTGAAGACACTATGAAGCCCCGACAAATAAGCATGCATTTGCCAGAAAGAGGCAATGATCTCACAAGATGTAACAAGCCACTCGCCGTAAGCTTTCATGCCTCGTAGGTTCAAGCCTGACAGCGCTGCTGCTGCTGCTGTATTCATAGTGCAATTACCTAGAAAAGTATTTTTTTTTATTTACTGAGCGGTTAGTGTTTCTACTCCTTTCTTTTTCCATTGGCTACCCTAAAACCAAACCAATCAAACCCTAAACACAAACCCAAATAGCAACCTCTAACCCTAAACCAAACCATAGAACCAAAAAGATATAAAACCTAACCCAAATAGGAAACCCTAAACCTAAAATCAAACCATAAAACTAAAAACAAAACTCTAAAATCTATCCCAAGTAGGATACCCTAACCCTCACACTTAACCATAGAACCAAACACCAAACCTTAAAACGAAACTCTAATAGGAAACCCTAACCTGAGAACCAAACTAACCAAACCCTAATCATAACAGGAAACCCTAACCCTAAAGCCTCTAGAACCAAATCTAAAACCAAATCTAGAACCAAATATCAAACCTTAAAACCTAACCCAAATAGGAAACCCTGACCCTAAAATCAAACCATAGAACTAAAAAACAAAACCCTAAAATCTATCCCAAATAGGAAATGCTGAAACCAAACCATATAACCAAATCCTAAAACCTAACCATAACAGGAAACCCTAACCATAAAACCTAACCCTTAAACCAAATACCAAACCTTACATCCTAACCAAAAGAGAAAGCGCCAACCCTAAAACGAAACCAACCAGACCCTAACCGTAATAGGAAATCAAACCCTAAAACCAAACCTGAATAGGAAACCCTAACCCTAAAACCAAACCTGAATAGGAAACCCTAACCCTAAAACCAAACCCTAAAGCCCAACCCTGAGAGAGAACACGGACCCTAAAACCAAACCCTAAAATCTAAAAACCAAACCCTGAAGTCCAACCCTAAGAGAGAACACGGACCCTAAAGCCAAACCCTAGAACCTGTGCCACCTACACCACGGACACTCTACGATCCATCAATGCGTCCGCACATTTGTCCTCCGCGGAGCAGCTTGACAGCAGTCAGAACCATCTTGTAACGTGTTGTGTAGCTGTCAGCAGCAGGAGGCCTTGTTTTGGATGATACCAACCACGATCCATCAGAGGGGCCAAAAACAGGACTAGAGACGTCACAAAAGTGGATTCCTCCGAGAATAATGAAGTCTGCCAACGCGCTGAATAGATGAAGTGTGTCTTTGGCGCGGATCTATCAAACGGGCAGGGTGGTCCCTGCATTACTCCCACAGGTGACGCCTCAAATATCAGCGAGTGTTGTGCCAAAGTGAGATAGAAATCTTCAGTCATATATAATATATTCACACTCAACAGCAGTCATTACTTACCGGTTCGGGCGAGAAAAGCCTTTTTGCTTATCAGTTGATTGGTGGTGAAACATTCAACAGGCCTTCTGGAAAAATACGCAGAAGCACGACGAAGGACTAAACAAGACTTAGTTTGTCAGGAGAGCTACTTAGTTTAGACAACTATTGACACGGTACTAGATGTCGTGATTGGTTGCGGCTGTCCCCAACTTGGTGAAAATGTATTATTTGTCGGATATTTTTGGTGTGTGTGTGTGTGTGTGTATATATTTATATATTTATTAGAGAAGTCCCCGGTGAAGTTTGGGAGCATGCTCTTTGCGGGGCATACAGGGAAAAGTAAATAGCGAACACACACACATACATACACACACTGCCACCCCGGGTTCTCTGCCCCTCCCCCTGTATTAATTCATCCATATTTGTGTGTGTGTGTGTGTGTGTGTGTAAACCAGAAAGTGTGTGTGTGTGTGTGCGCATTAAACTATCTACATCTGTGTGTGTGTCTCAGAATCTATATATGTGCGTGGGTGTGTGTAGAGGGGTGTGTGTGTGTGTGTGCGTGTGTGTGTGTGTGTGTGTGTGTGTGTGTGTGTGTGTGTGTGTGTGTGTTTGATGGGTGGTGGGGGGGGCATGACGGGAGTTCAGCATGCTGATTAAAAGCAACCAACCCACCCTCCCTTCCTTCCTCCCTCCCTCTCTCCCTCCCTCCCTTCCTCCAAAGCATCACGGTGTTCAAAAAAATAAAATAAAAAAATGGCACGCGTCTCCCGACAGCGCGGAACACGAGGCGGTGTCAGGTCTGGGCCCGCCTGGAGGACACGGCGTCTGTGTCACCTGGATTTACCGGCCTAATATGACAGCCGAGTTGTGATCCCCCGTCTGAGGCGTGTCAAGTCCCTCACACTTTTCTTGCAGGGCCTTATTCTCATGCAAATGATGCCCACCACCAGCCACCAGCACCACCGGCACCACCACCATCCCTCCTCCCTCCTCCTCCTCCTCCACCTTCGTTTGGACAGAATCGTGAATGAGACTCGTCACACCGTCCGAAAGTTCTGAAACCCAAACCACCCACCCCTCCCCCCTCTCCCCCGCCCCCCCCACCCCCCCCCCTCCCGACCCGACTCAACTTGACGTGACAATGGGGCCTCTCACGGAAAACTCGCGGACGGATGAAATAAATATGACATTTGACATTCAAATCCAGGTAGCACACACCAGGAATAGTTGAAAATAATGAGGCATTTGATGGGGTGTGTGTGTGTGTGGAGGGGGGCTCGGGGTGGGGGGAGGTGATCAGGACGCGGTGACAGCCTATGATTGTCAAAACGCCCGTCGCTGAGTGGCAGCTCGGCGTTGGCAAGCTAGCGCGCACCGCTGCCGCGACTCCCTCTGCCGCATCCCTCCCTCCTCCCCCGTCCTTCCCCCATCCCCGCCCCCCCCCTCCACCTCCGCCACACACACACACACACACACTTTCCTTCTGCCCGATGCTTGTTTTTTTTTGTCACATCTCTGTTTCCTGGCACCAGGGCCGGGCTTAACTGAAATTGAAAGTGAAAGTGAAAGTAAAAAAACCCCCACATATATATATATTTAAAAAAGAAGAGGTAAAAAATAGAAAGGCGGTATCCACCGCGGGCGGCATAAGGAGCTCAATCTCGCAGCGGCGTCGTGTAGCAGGACGTCAAGGATGTCACCGGATGACTCCCCGGGGCTGTGCGCGATGCTCGGGTGCGGCGTGGCGGGAGGCGGGTGGGCGAGGGGTGGGGAGGTGGGGGCGGGTATGACGAGGAGGGGGGTGGGGGGGAGGTAGATTGTGACAACGTTGGAGTCAAACCGTCGCCGACGCCGATGCTGTCTTCGTCGGGTGGAGAGCTGGGGGGATCCGGTGAGTTCTTTCCGACAAATGAGGGCTCCACTCCGCGGGAGGGAGAAGTCAGTTTAGAATCGGAGCTGGTGTGTGTGTGTGTGTGTGTGTGTGTTTTTCCAGTCGGGGAGTGGAAAAAAATACTGGAAACCAAACAATGCTCAAACTCAAACTGTGTGAATAGCGGTGTCACTACCAATTTTGCGCGGAAGTTGAAACTGTTTTCCCGATGTTCTGCGACGGAGATACGCGCAGAACAGAGCAGCGACAAACGTTGACCGAAAACAGCAACGTTGGGAAGACATTTTTCCCATGTTTCTTCCTACAATGAAAACGTACAAAGTTGTGTATTTTACTGTTGAGTCGATGTCCGCCTGGAAGCTCTCCAACGATGGTGCTTCTACAAGAATTGTCCCCTCTAAATCAAGACGTTTGACGTATTGCATGAACAGGTATCCAAACAACAATAACAACAATAAATCAATGAACACGACAACAAATACACACACACACACACTCGACGCCAAGACGGCGACTATCAAATCACGTTTTTGGTGTCCATCTACATCTACACCTGGACAACCCCGTACCCTCTGCCCATGGTCAACATGGACGGACACGGGGAACACATGCATACACGCAAAAAAGAACTGTAAAGCAATGAATGCACAGCGAATGGTTGCTTTAAGACACCTGAACACTTGGAAACATGGAAACATTGGTTCTTAAAGAGATTCTGATTTGACCTTCCAAACCGTTTACCAATGAAAAAATATGAGACTTTTACGAAACCCATCGCATGATTCTAGTATCGAGTATTTTGCACACACACACACAACAGCGCCAGGCAATAAGGACAGGGGGGGGGAGCAGTAGTCCCTTCGCGGGGATGCGGGGCCCTGCTTGAAGATCTGGGACACGGCCCTACCCTCGGTGGAGATGTTAGACGAGGCGACGATGACAGCAACAACATCCATCCGCCTCCAACTCTCTCTCTCTCTCGTCTATTTATATATATTTATATTCATATTCATGAAGCCATCAGACCATGCGGCCAACGCGGTAATGCATTTAGTGTTATTGCCGCAGATGAACCCCCAGCAGACGAGTGACAAGAGAGAGATTGCTGCGCCCGCGTGACAGAGGACTGGCAGCCTGCGCCAGTAAATCATCGTATCGACACGGGCAATGAAAGCGGCGGAATCTCGACGTCGGCGCGACTTGTAAAAATGACTTTACCCTTCACTTTGGGCATTAAGTGGATTGTTTGTCCCGCTATTAATACATCTCTTTAAAAGACAAGTAAAGTCTTTGAGTGGCTGGCGGAGGGCGGGTGGCGGGGGGGGGGGGGGAGGGGTGGGGGGAACACAGATGACATGATAATTTACGACTCACTCACGCTTTTGTTCGCTCTGCGACTCTTAAAAAACTTTCGCGACGGCCATGCGCGTACGTGGACGTGCGCCGAGTGTCGAGCGCCATGCGTGCGTGGACGCCAGCTCACCGTGTGCAGGTAATGGCGTGCGCTCCATAAACACAATGGCTTTTTTATTTTACTTTATTTTTTCACACCGCCTTTAACAGCACTTCAATACTTGAAAGTAAAACTGTAAAAAAAATAACAAAAAAAAGAAGATAATCCTCTTTAGAACATCAACAAGACACGTGAGACAAGCAGACCCTTTTTGGGTTTTTTCAGTTTTTTTCCGGGTTTTTTTTCGTTGGGGTAATTTTTTAACGGCTATTTATCCGAAATAACTAGCTAGCTAGCTGAAAAGAGGGGGAAGTTCGGGAAGTTCGGGAAGTGCGTGAGGGTTTTGGGTGTGAGTAACGAGGCCGGGAGCCGAGGAGCCGTGGAGTTTCAGGCGTAACTCTGCGCGCACGCAGCAGTGACACATGCATGACCATTCCTCAAAATAGAAGCCTCTCTATCCGTCCATTCTGCTCATTGATTAGCACTCGCTGGCTCTCTCTCTTTCTCTCTCGCTGTCTCGCTGTCTCGCTCTCTCTCCCTAGCCATCTTCCCCATGTGTCTCTCCCTTTTCTGTCTCTCTCCCCCATCTTATTCCCAATGTCTCTCCCACTCATTTGTCCCTCTCTCTCTCTCCCACCTTTTTCTTTCTCTCTCTCTCTTTCTCTCTCTTTTCCGACCATCTGCCCCATGTCTCTCTCTCTCTCTCTCTCTCTCTCTCTCTCTCTCTCTCTCTCTCCCCCTCTCTCTCCCCAACTATTTCGCCCCACCCCGGTTTTGGTCTTCTCCTTAATTCTTCCCTCAAACCTCTTGACAGGAAGCACCTTGCGTGAAGATGCAGCACCCCCCCCCCCCCCACACCCCGGCCCCAGCCCCCCACTCCGCTCCCCCCCCCCCCACCCCCCCCCCTCCATGCGCTGCATAATGCGGGGAATGCGCTTCCTGTAGGTCGCAGGAAGCTGCGGGTTCGACATGTGTCAGCAGCCTGCAGCGCGGCGTGGACTAATGATGGCACCACGGCCGGCCCACTGGCCCACCGCACGGGCCCACAGCCTGTGTGTGTGCGTGTGAGTGTGTGTGTGTGTGTGTGTGTGTGTGTGTGCACGTGTGTGTGTGTGTGTGTGTGTGTGTGTGTGTGTGTGCAATATCTGTGTGTCTGCGTGTGTATGCAAGTCCCTGTGTGTGTGTGAGCCCCTGCGTGTGTATGCGAGTATGCGAGGTGTGTATGTGTGTGTGTGTGTGTTCAAGGATCAATGTATGTTTTTTGTGCTTCAATATATGTATCTACAGTATATAAATATGTGTGTGTGTTTAAACTGTATTAATTCATCCATATTTGTGTGTGTGTGTGTGTGTGTGTGTGTAAACCAGAAAGTGTGTGTGTGTGTGTGCGCATTAAACTATCTACATCTGTGTGTGTGTCTCAGAATCTATATATGTGCGTGGGTGTGTGTAGAGGGGTGTGTGTGTGTGTTGTGCGTGTGATGTGTGTGTGTGTTGTGTGTGGTGTTGGTGTTGTGTGTGTGTGTGTGGAGGGGGGGGGGGGGGCATGACGGGAGTTCAGCATGCTGTTAAAAAGCAACCAACCCACCCTCCCTTCCTTCCTCCCTCCCTCCTCCCCCCTCCCTCCTCCCTTCCTCCAAAGCATCACGGTGTTCAAAAAAATAAAATAAAAAAATGGCACGCGTCTCCCGACAGCGCGAACACGAGGCGGTGTCAGGTCTGGGCCCGCCTGGAGGACACGGCGTCTGTGTCACCTGGATTTACCGGCCTAATATGACAGCCGAGTTGTGATCCCCCGTCTGAGGCGTGTCAAGTCCCTCACACTTTTCTTGCAGGGCCTTATTCTCATGCAAATGATGCCCACCACCAGCCACCAGAACCACCGGCACCACCACCATCCCTCCTCCCTCCTCCTCCTCCTCCACCTTCGTTTGGACAGAATCGTGAATGAGACTCGTCACACCTGTCCGAAAGTTCTGAAACCCAAACCACCCACCCCTCCCCCCTCTCCCCCGCCCGTCCCCCACCCTCTCTACCCCCCGCCCCCACCTCCCGACCCGACTCAACTTGACGTGACAATGGGGCCTCTCACGGAAAACTCGCGGACGGATGAAATAAATATGACATTTGACATTCAAATCCAGGTAGCACACACCAGGAATAGTTGAAAATAATGAGGCATTTGATGGGGGTGTGTGTGGACCACCCGCCCTCCGCCAGCCACTCAAAGACTTTACTTGTCTTTTAAAGAGATGTATTAATAGCGGGACAAACAATCCACTTAATGCCCAAAGTGAAGGGTAAAGTCATTTTTACAAGTCGCGCCGACGTCGAGATTCCCGCCGCTTTCATTGCCCGTGTCGATACGATGATTTACTGGCGCAGGCTGCCAGTCCTCTGTCACGCGGGCGCAGCAATCTCTCTCTTGTCACTCGTCTGCTGGGGGTTCATCTGCGGCAATAACACTAAATGCATTACCGCGTTGGCCGCATGGTCCGATGGCTCATGAATATGAATATAAATATATATAAATAGACGAGAGAGAGAGAGAGAGAGTTGGAGGCGGATGGATGTGTTGCTGTCATCGTCGCCTCGTCTAACATCTCCACCGAGGGTAGGCCGTGTCCCAGATCTTCAAGCAGGGCCCCGCATCCCCGCGAAGGGACTACTGCTCCCCCCCCCTGTCCTTATTGCCTGGCGCTGTTGTGTGTGTGTGTGCAAAATACTCGATACTAGAATCATGCGATGGGTTTCGTAAAAGTCTCATATTTTTTCATTGGTAAACGGTTTGGAAGGTCAAATCAGAATCTCTTTAAGAACCAATGTTTCCATGTTTCCAAGTGTTCAGGTGTCTTAAGCAACCATTCGCTGTGCATTCATTGCTTTACAGTTCTTTTTGCGTGTATGCATGTGTTCCCCGTGTCCGTCCATGTTGACCATGGGCAGAGGGTACGGGGTTGTCCAGGTGTAGATGTAGATGGACACCAAAAACGTGATTTGATAGTCGCCGTCTTGGCGTCGAGTGTGTGTGTGTGTGTATTTGTTGTCGTGTTCATTGATTTATTGTTGTTATTGTTGTTTGGATACCTGTTCATGCAATACGCCAAACGTCTTGATTTAGAGGGGACAATTCTTGTAGAAGCACCATCGTTGGAGAGCTTCCAGGCGGACATCGACTCAACAGTAAAATACACAACTTTGTACGTTTTCATTGTAGGAAGAAACATGGGAAAAATGTCTTCCCAACGTTGCTGTTTTCGGTCAACGTTTGTCGCTGCTCTGTTCTGCGCGTATCTCCGTCGCAGAACATCGGGAAAACAGTTTCAACTTCCGCGCAAAATTGGTAGTGACACCGCTATTCACACAGTTTGAGTTTGAGCATTGTTTGGTTTCCAGTATTTTTTTCCACTCCCCGACTGGAAAAACACACACACACACACACACACACACAGCTCCGATCTAAACTGACTTCTCCCTCCCGCGGAGTGGAGCCCTCATTTGTCGGAAAGAACTCACCGGATCCCCCCAGCTCTCCACCCGACGAAGACAGCATCGGCGTCGGCGACGGTTTGACTCCAACGTTGTCACAGATCTACCTCCCCCCACCCCCCTCCTCGTCATACCCGCCCCCACCTCCCCACCCCTCGCCCACCCGCCTCCCGCCACGCCGCACCGAGCATCGCGCACAGCCCCGGGAGTCTCATCCGGTGACATCCTTGACGTCCTGCTACACGACGCCGCTGCGAGATTGAGCTCCTTATGCCGCCCGCGGTGGATACCGCCTTTCTATTTTTTACCTCTTCTTTTTTAAATATATATATATGTGGGGGTTTTTTTACTTTCACTTTCACTTTCAATTTCAGTTAAGCCCGGCCCTGGTGCCAGGAAACAGAGATGTGACAAAAAAAAACAAGCATCGGGCAGAAGGAAAGTGTGTGTGTGTGTGTGTGTGGCGGAGGTGGAGGGGGGGGGGGGCGGGGGATGGGGGAGGGACGGGGGAGGGAGGGAGGGATGCGGCAGAGGAGTCGCGGCGGCGGTGCGCGCTAGCTTGCCAACGCCGAGCTGCCACTCAGCGACGGGCGTTTTGACAATCATAGGCTGTCACCGCGTCCTGATCAGTCCTGTCAGCGGGAAATACACCGCCAACCAGACAGCAGTGGCGGCGGTGCCGGTACAGGAAACCCCGGGTTCCTCGACGTTGACGTCCACGCGCACGCACCGTGCACGCACAGCGCACGCACGCACACGCGTACACACTCGCACGCTCAACAGTTATTTGTGTACACACATCATGCTGAGATGTGCAAATATCTCAAAGGATGTAGGAGGAGGGGAGAGAAAGAAAGCATGTTGAAATAAAACAGACTTGGCAATATATACGTCATGGCATTTTTTCTTCTGTCACTCTCGGCTGTTCTGTTTGCCGCTCTCGGTAACTGCGGGGCTATTCCTAGAGAGCGTAGCAGGCTCCGTGTTAGCCTGCTCCTGGCTTCTGGCTCCTGAGAATACTAGCGGCGCCGCAGCGGCTAAGTACTGCACACTGCGACATCAACTCCTTCACTGTAAACAACCGGGACATCAGAGGTGCTCGTCACCGGCCCTTGGCCTTGCCCGCCCCGCTCGCCAATTAGAACCTGAAGTTGTTTCGGGTCTCTATTCTCGTAGGCCATACTCGATCATTCCAGAATGGTAAAGTTCATTTAGACAGAGTTTCCGTATCTGCTTGGAGATCGCGTTCTACTGTTGCCGACTTACAGTGAATCTTTTCAGCAGAGAGACACGTCATTAAGTGGCAGGTCTGGGTGTCTTTCTGCTGGGATGCCTACAAGTAGATTCAGGACATTGGCGTTCAAACCCAGGACCTTTCCTACGCTTAAGCGCCCGACCCTTGACTCCCCAGTTGAGTGTAGGACTCCCTGCTGAGCTCCAGCCTAAATGGAGTTCCCCATTGAGAGAGAGAAGCCTGACCCTTAATGATTTGTACTCACTTAGGCACATTTGGATAGCACAACGACTGCTAAAAGACTTCATTGAGTGCTCAGGAAGACCTTGGATGGTTATGGATACACTATTCTCTCTTCTTGTCTTGCAGCCAAAAGCAGTCCATAGGCAGGTTTACCTATAGAGATCTTTATACATTAGAAAGTTTATAAAGGGCTGTTGAAGAATGGTAAATTGTAAATGGATTGCATTTATATTGCACTTTTATCCAAAGCACAGTATTGCCTCACATTCACCCATTCATACACCGATGGCGGTGCCAACCATGCAAGGTAACAACCAACACTTCTGGAGCAGTTAGGTTTAGGTAGCGTCTTGCTCAGGGACACCTCTACGCTAAGCTACGCGGAGCCCGGGGATTGAACCAGCAACCTTCCGGTTACCAAGAGAACCAAGAACCAACTAAGAATCAATATCTACTGGCTAGGAAGTTATACTAAGAATCCTCTAACCACTAAAGACACTATGAAAACTGCAAGGCCTTACGACTCCCCTAAAGCCTCGTCTTACTGGGTATACATTCTGTGTTGTTCTGTTGTCCTCCATTAAAGCGAAAAGCAGCAGCAGGAACAGCTTGTGAACCACACAGTCTGAGTGTCTCCTACTCCTCATGGCAGTTTCTCTCTGTCTTGGATCCGTTTCCCTCTCGCCCACTCATCTCTCTGACACCTCTGCCATATTTGTTTTTGTTGTTGTTGTTGTTGTTCTGTGTACAAGGCTTTCCCACCGTGCGATGATCGAACGTCACGGCGTGGACAGCCATCGGGGGAACTTGTGATTGTTGTGACACTTGGCCCCTAATTAATAAGGTGAATTTCAAAGGAAATCAACGAATATGCAAATGTTTTCAGTTTTTTTTTTCTCTGAAGTGGTGATAACAATGTGGCCTTGAGCGCTTCTCTTAACTGTAATTTTCCTGATCCACCGTGACCAAACAAACAGAAACGATAATCCTATTATATTTTTAATGGTGCGGCTTTTTTGTTTTCTTGCGGGTATTTCCTGTGAGTTGTGTTTGTTTTACGGTGTGCGTGTGTGTGTGCGGTGTTTGTCTCCTCTCTCAATGACAGAACTTGAAATCAATTTTCAGCCTGTTATCTTAGACTTTATTTAATTTTCCATATAATTCGCCCTGGTTCTGTTTGTATTGTCGTCACACGATTCGCATTAGTTCAGTCTTTCACTCCAACTCTAAAATCTGTTTTTGTTTCGTAAGGCAGACGCGTCAAACAATGAAAGCGGGAGATCATTTTTAAATTGCGATGAAAGCACGACTGAATACAGCCTCACTGTGAACTAGTTGAAAAGAAATCCAAACTCCTAAGGCCTTAAATTATGCTTGGTGATGCAAATTGACACCCCTTTACATGCTCAGGGAATAAAAACAATACATTTTAAGAGCTTTCCCATGGACTTTTTAAAAGGTGTTGTCCAATTAGCAATCGGATCATTATTGCTAGATAAATGATGCCACACATCGCCTGAAGAATAGCAACAGGAGACTAACCAATCATTTTAGCCATTTGCTCCAAAATTACAAGAACACGAAAAAAGAAAATTTAAAAATGTTTTTTCCATTTGAGTATAGGAGCCCTTTAACCGCCTCTTCGGGCTACCGGTTTATTTTTGTTGTTGTTGTTGACAGTCACCCCTCAGACGCCCCCCCACCCCCAGTCTGTACAAATGGCCCCTCATGTTTACATTGAGTAGGGCTAGTTAGAGCCAGGCAGGGCTCTGACAGGGGGGCCGGGTCCCTGGGTTCAGGACCCCCTCAAGCGGGATGACAGCTCACCGCTTTTAAGGGCATCGGGGAGCCGAGGATCCCTGCTGTGAGATCTCAGCGGCTACGAGGCACAATGAAAATATTAATAAAGAAAATGTCATACAGCATGTTTATATTATTTTTGGATTCTTTCGCGAGGGGGCGGGAATTGATCTTGAATTTTGATGCCAAACAGAACAAAGTTTGACCTCTAGATCCAATGGGATTTCACAGATAAATATTATTTCAAATTGCGGGTTAAGCGAGACGCACTCGAAGTAGGTGGATGGGTGGAGGAGAGTGGAGGACGGCGTAGAGGAGTCTCATCAAATGTCATTCTCAAGTCAGAAGTAAGTTGGAATTTGCGGGAAAAAATAATTGGGTGGGTGGATATTTTATAATCTAAAAAAGATATAAGTAAGGCGTTTATAGTTGACATGTTTAAGTACTCGGGTGAGTTTTAAGCACACTGGTCTACGTATATTTATTAACGTGCCCAAACAATACAAAATAAATAAATTGGGTTATTGAAGTGAAATATTCACGAATAATCAACGCTGTCGCGCTTAAACCAACAATGTCAGGGTTTTTCACGTGAAGTGTTCTACCTTTTGCTCGGCGGCCGCTGATGAAAAGTCAACGTGTAATTATCGAGGAATTGTTTGTCTGAGTCCCCACCGACAGTCGAGGTATTAACCAGGCTGAGCCAAATCCTGGCTCCTCCCCCCCTCAGCAGAGAGACACAGAGACCCCTTTAATCTCACCTCGGTGGTGTCGTGACAACACCTTTCATTTGAACCGTTTCAACAACGGCAGCGTCTTCATTAAATGTACTCAATGGGTCTTTTTCTCTGCACTAACTCCACTTTCTACATCAACTCTATATAAAAAAATGTTTGGGGGGGTGGTTTATACGTCTTGTCAAGTGTATTTGAGAAGCATTTCTTCTTTAACTAAATTCTGAATAAAACCTCGTTTGTTTTTTGGAATTTTCTCTCAGGTCTTGACGTTTGCGGTGCAGCCCTCTCGATTTTGCAGGTCTTACAAGTGTTCACTTTTCCTCGTTTCCTCGCTCCTTTGAAAGTACAATCCTCGTGGTGTTCAGCTCACTGTCTGCGTTAGCGTTAGAACCTTAATTTAAATGCACTATAGCCTTAAACTCTACTTATCGTCTTCAAAAGAACGCTATTCCACCTTATAGGTTAAGACCAGAAGTAGCTAAGCGCTAACCTCTATTGGAATGTAATGTCCATTTGAGGAAACGCTACACATTGAGTCGTCATTACGTTTCCAATTTCATGGTGCATTTTGGATGCAGCAGTTTTTACTGTAGGCTATATATTTGTAGATATTTTCTTCAAAGTACGAAGACCAGAATTTATTAAAGCTTCAACCCCTATTGGAATTTTATGTCCATTTAATTTTTTTTTCAACAAATTGCCATGTCATTATTTGTTTTCATTTACATGGTACATTTGGGATGTAGTGTTTTATAATCATTTCTCTCCATTTCCAGTCGTGTATTACTGTGTGTTATTTACCCAGTGCTTTGTTTTCCTGACCAAAATATAGAACAACATAATGCAGCTTTAATTTAATAACGTCTTAATAGATCCTTTAGATTAAGGATCCTTCATCTATTGAACTTTGGTAATTAGCAGTGTACTAATGTCTGCGGTTCTACAGACATATTTGTGTTGATTTCTATTAATGTGAAAAAAAATGTGTGTGTCTTTGTATATATACAGTATATACAATATATGCGTGTGTGCTTTGTACACACACGCGTGGGTGGTGTGTGTGGTCGTGAGGGCGTAATATGTGTGGGTGTGTACACGCATTCGTGGGTGGTGTGTGCGTGTGTGTGTGTGTGTGCATGCCTGCGTGTGTGTGTGTGTGCTGGGAGTGCTAATATTCCCAGTGTCCTACGGTGCGTTCCCCTGCAGGACGCCAGCCCTTGCCATATGGAGAGGATGTTCCATCATATGCCTTATCTCTCGGTGCTAACGCTAACACCGCTATATATACACAGTCTAGTGCATCCTGAAGGCCATGTGTGTACCAGCACGCAATTTTAGCTGCGTCCACGCCACACTCTGCTAGTAGACAATGACCAACGCTAGCTCTTATTAGCTCGTGCAATAAGCATCAAGGAGTATTAATAGGGAACAATGCCATAGTATATAATATATACCTCATATTATATACACCTCATGTCATTGAACTTCAGTCCAGTCCATTTACCAACAGCAAATCTTTCCGAAATCAACCGAAGCATTATATTTTTGCATACGAACATAAAGCATAAAATATTAACGCATGAAAGAATATATAGTATTCATATACATTATTGATGGCTCCCCCAGGCCAACAGGCTTCTCAACCAGCAACACCAATCTCATTGATCATATTGATCACTTTACATGTACATTTATAATATTGATAATATTTAGATTATTATTAACTACTTCTGGATACATATGCCATATTCCCTATGCTATATTTAAATACTCTGGATACATACAGTACATGCTTCTGATTGTATGTATGTATGCATATGTGTGTATATATGTATATTTTCAATGCATCTATATATATATATATAACAATCTCTTCTTGCTATTTAATCTTTTTTGCCTACTTCTTTTCCTTACTGTCGCCTGCCATGTCACAAGAGTATCACTGTTCAGAATGGGCCTGTTATGATGAACATGTCACAACAAAACACTTTGACTTGACTTTGAAATGGCCGATATTTACTGGTTTACCTCAATTGTTTTTCATCCCAATACATATAAGACATGCACACAACACAAATGTGTGTGTGTGTGTGTGTGTGTGTGTGTGTGTGTGTGTGTGTGTGTGTGTGTGTGTGTGTGTATGTGTGTGTGAGGTAGGGGTTGCACGACTTCTGATTTTTTCAAGTCAACTTTTCTATCAATAAAGTCGACGTAACGTCGACGTGTTGTTGATGACGTCATCACATACACACGCACGCAAAAAACACAGAGACAGAATGGACTGTCCAACAAATAGCAACTTGTATTGACAAGATCTCTGTATACATTCATCACTTACAGTTTAGTGCAGATTCAGGCCTGTCTACAGAAAATACAGTAACATGCCTATTATATTATGTAACGAAAATATACATTGCAACATTCAAATTGGGTGTCAGCAATTACATGCAGAGAAAAAAAAAACTTAGAAGAATACATTCGTTTGGCCGTGCATGACGCTTGTACTTTTGTTGTACTTAAGGACTGATTTGCATATTTTGCAGATGACTGTGCTATTTGCTTCATCTTTTGTGAAGTATTTCCACACACTTGATCCGTAAGTCTTTGCTCCTCCGGCAACTCACCACCTGCTGTCTTTTCTGCAGCCGCCATAATTGTTGTAGTCTTGTGTGTGTGTCAATGTGAAATCGCTTAATTTTTCCGCCCACCGGCCACCGCATTTGTGGCAAGTCCCGCCAAATATCTTAAAGTGTAAAAAAAAAATATATATATACAGTATATATATTATATATATATATATTCTTAAAGTGTGAAATCATGTGGTCAACGACGCGTCGTTGACCACGTCACTACTTGTGGTAGTGACGTCGACGTCGATAAGTCGACTTTTCTGTGCAAGCCCTAGTGTGTGTTTTGTATTCTAGGCTACATATACGTAGATTCATGTGGTTAAATCAACAACCCTAATACTGTCACTCTCTCACACACACACACACACACACACACACACACACAACACACCAAGACTGATACATGCACGCACACAAACACACACACACGTGCATGCACACACATACCAAACACGCATGCACACACGCACACACACACACACACACAAAGGTTTAACGTGTTCCACTTCAAAGCGTCGCCGGTGTTTTGATGACTTTCCCGCTCTCCTCCAGGGTCAACCGCCTTCACATCAAATCATTAAATATTATAAGCAGCATTCTGCTTCCCCCACCACCACCACCTCCACCCACCACCACCACCACCACCTCCTCCACCCACCACCACCACCACCACCACCCACCGCCGACACCAACCCCACCCCACCCAAGAGCAATGCTGTTATCATTTTTGTCAGAGTCACTTTCCGTCTGCATTTTTCATCCCCCGCTCGCGCTCACCAGTTATCAATCGCCGTGTCAGGATGCAAAATAAGTGATGTTCTTCGGGCGGTATTGGATGGGACTATCGCAGACTTTTAATCAATGCATATCCTCCCTCTCCCTCTCTCCCCACTCTCCTCCTCCTCCTCTTCCTCCTCCTTGTTGTTCACCCCCCCGTCTCTCTCTTCTCTTCCCTCCCTCCTTCTCTTTCTATCTCCATCTCGCACCTGCTCCTTCTCTCTCTCTCTCTCTCTCCTCTCTCTTTCTTTCACCTGCATGTCTTTCTTCCATCTCTCCCTGTCCCACTCCCTCTCCCCCTCTCTCCTTCTCTTCCTCTTCCTCTCCCCTTCTCTCCCCTTCTCTCCCCCTCTCTCCCTTTCTTTCTTCCTCCTACTATCTTTGTACCCTCCTCTCTTCATCTCTCTCCATCCTTCTCTTGTGTCTCTTTCTCTCTTTCTTCTTCTTCTATCTCACTCTCCCCCCCCCACTGCCATGACTCCCTCATAAATCTATGTGCACCGAGAGCCACTGTGGTTCTACGTTGGGTCCATAGTTGGAGGGTGGGGGTGGTGGTGGTGGTGGAGGTGGAGGCGGTGGGGGATGTTTGGCTGGAGCTTGGGAGGGGAGTGGGGTGGATGTTGGAGACACTGTGTGTGTGTGTGTGTGTGTGTGTGTGTGTGTGTGTGTGTGTGTGTGTGTGTGTGTGTGTGTGTGTGTGTGTGTGGGGGGGGGGGGGGTGTATGTATGGGGTTGCAGGTTCCTTAAGTGTCTGGTGACAGAGGCTGTGAGAGTGGTTATATTACCCAACATGGCACCTCAGGGTGCTACCATGCCACCCAGAGCTTGGAGACCGTGTAGGGTCCCAGGCGTACACGAGCAACACAGCAGCGCATGAGAAAAGTGCACGTGCACACAGCAGCACACAAGAGCTGTGCACGAGCAACACCGTATACGGGACAAGAAGGGATTGCTTTCCATCGGCCATAAATCAAGCAGAGGGTTAAATCGCAGAGGGGGCTAATCTTTCTCCCCGGATGGCAAAGTAAATACCGGGGCTACGGCGACGTAATGCATGCTCGACGCACCCGGGTTATTGCTTCCTGTCCAGACAGGAAGGCTGAGTAGAGGGGCTGTCACGGCGACGGGCGGTTAGCGGTTGGTTAATGCGTGGCCGCCGCTACCACTGCCACCACGCCGCGCGGCAAGATGGCTCCTCTATCTTCTTGTTGGAGCTGATTTAGTTGAGTTGTCTCGCGGCGATAATGTCTGTGTGTGTGTGTTGTGTGTTGTCTGTGTCGTCGTAGGTCTGTGTGTTAGCGTGTTGTGGTGTGAAGAGTTCATGGCTAGGTGCTTGACGGGGGAGGGGGGTGGTGGTGGGGTTGGTGGGGGCGGGTCCATTAGAATTCCAATTCGCTGATGTTTTTTTTTTTAACGTTTTTTTTCGGGAACCGACAGAAGTAACCGTTAAAACCGACGGATGGGAGCGTTAAACGGACTGTTTTAAATCGTTCCTGACGTTCTATTAGGAAAACCTGATGGAGCGGTCAACATTTTACTGTTACTTTCTAACTTCTCTTTATCTCTCTTTTCTTTATTTTTGGGTGGTTGAGTTTGTTAGGTGTCAAGACTCTTGAATGTGGGCCTTTTGAGCACATTTTTTTCAAAAAAATGTAAGACAATAATTGAATGCTTGAACTAAATGAACAGTAATCAACAGTAAAGTCAGTTCTAGGTGTTATATATTTGAAAAAATGTTTTATGTTAAAATAATATAAATTGGTCATTCAGATAAATATAACAAATAATTTTTAAAAGATAGATTTTAAAAGTAAATAACTGACGAAAGCATGCATTTCAAAGGTTTACATATCGTCTTTAAAACAGCATGTTTTATATTAAAATAATACAAAGTGGTCATTAAAATAAATATAACAAATAATTTAAAAAAGATAGATTTTAAAATGAAATAACTGACAAAAAAGCATGCATTTCAAATATTTACATCAGGACCTGTTAAAGGTTAAAGGACCCTGTTTATAATCCATCTTACCTGATGTCTTTACAGAAGCACCAGGACCACGCGACGCTGCCGGCTAGCGGCTAGCACTGGACATCTTCAGCTCAACAACAACAAACAGACAGACAGACAGACAGACAGAGCGACCCAAAAGAACACAGATCGATAGTAATGGACCAACGCACAACCCCCTCAACACAGAACCCGTCTCCAGTCCATCTCACCCCCCCCCCCCCCCCAGGCTCCTCCCCCTGGGGGTCACGTTTGACACACACACACACACGTCTCCCAGAGAGCTAACAGGATCTGGCGACCTTGCCTGCGAGACTCACCAGGCCTGTAGCTTCACCTGCCGCCGCGCCGTCCCCCAACAAAAGAGAGCTGTTTACCTGCGTGTCGCCCGCACAACACACACACACACACACACACACACACACACACACACACGCACACACACAGCTGGCCAGTCACAATATTGCATTATTCATAAAACACAAACACATGAAATGATTCTACCGGTCCACTCGCGCCCGAACACGGGGGGGAAGATTAATGAGACACTGTTGGGTTATAATTCAAAGTTCATCCTCACATACATCATATTTTGAAGCACATAGATTATAGTGGAGAGCACATTTATCATACAACAAGGCACACACACACACACACACACACACACACACATGCACGCGAATGTGCATGCACACACACATGCAGACACACACACACACACACACACACATCACAGAGATACACACGGGGGGAACAATGAGGCGCGCACGCACACACACACACACACACACACACACAGAGAGAGAGAGTCACAGATATACACAATTTGTTTGAACACCGTGTCCCACCAGAGGGAACCTACCCTGTTCACGTCCCTCTATTCTAATTTCATTCCGTGACATCTCCTCTGGAGCAATAAAGTGCCATTTGCACACACACACACACACACACACACACACACGCACGCACACGCACGGACGCACACACACATAACACACACACACAGAGTGAGAGAGATAACAGTGTACAGACTGTGGTCATTCTCGTAGTTGTTTGCCCCGACAGTCATAAGAGCGGGGAAACAAAATGAGAACACAACACACTCCTAATTCCGCCGCGCTTTTTAAACGACGACGTCTGAATACCGAAATGTTATTTTCCGGGGGGTCTGAATTACTAGCTTTAGTCAACATTCATATTTCACTATTTGAAAATCCTTGCAAATAATAAAAATGCAAGTGTCGACAAAATTGCGATTAAGGCGAGAAACACAACCTACTAAATAATCCAACATTTTCGCGTGAATTATTTATTCCCGCACGATATATATACTTGCTTACTTGAGTACTTATTTGCTTTATATGTTAAACGCAACCGCGTCTAAACATGACAAACCTCTGCGTGTAAAGTTGCATTCTGGGACTTCAGGGAGGGAGAAGAAACGCACACGCGAGCACGCTTTAAGCGGGAAAAGGAAAGAAAAAAGGAAAAGAAAACGTCTCCCTTATCTGAAATAATTGAGTCCGCGAACACAACTCTTCATCAACTTTCGAGCAATTTGCGGCGACGGGCCGATAACCCAGCAAATATTCAACTAGACACTCACGTCTGCCCCTCAAAATGATGGACTTTATTAACGCGCTAATCTTCCTTCACACACTCGATAAGAAAGGATAATTTGAGCGCTGATGGAGTTCAGAATGCAGCCGAACTCATGAATAGATACACATATCGTACCATAATCATTACACACACGCACAAAAAATTTTTGAGAGAAAAGCTTTTGACTGCGCGCACGCGTTTAGAGACAAATTGGTCCCCTTTTAGAAGTTTAATCAAAAACGCTCGAAGGGTCCGTCGCCGACAGATGGAATTTTCCCTCCCTCAATTGGCACGGCAATGTCATAGATGCCACTTCGAATGAGATCTAAACATACACTCATTCTCATTGGCTTATGCTAATCCCGTTCCATTTACCGCGTGTCAGCGAGGGGATGAAGTGACACCGCCGTCACTGTACAAAACCCTCCGCTTAGCCACAGCGAGAGACGGGCTCGGCGGCCATTGAGCGAACTTCACGCATTCCGCAAACGTCTCTCAGTCACACAGTGGCTGTCAATCACTCGGGGAAAACGCAAAATGGCCGACCAGATTAGGTAGCGGGGGACGTCGCCGGACTATTGATTTTTAGATTAATGAATTTTTCGTTTCTATTACTTTCTGTTACGTCCATTTTTTATTTTTGCCCGTTTCTGCTGTGAAACAAAACCGTGGATCTCGGTTCTCGGATTTAAGGTTGTTGGTTTTTATTTTTTGTTCGCCGCGCTCGGGCAATTAATAATGCGTTCCAGTGAATTCCAAGTGTAAGAAAAGGGAGGAAGGGTGGGGGGTGGGGGGGGGTGAGGGGGGTGGCGTTTGTGTGAGAGCAGCGAGAAGAAAAGGAGGAAGAGGAGGAGGAGGAGATCTGCGTTTTCAATCTTCGCCGCCTTCTACCAGGTGTCTCCGCCCGCATGACTTCATCCACACACCGCAATCAACGTCCGTAATGAAATAAGTAATTAACATATTATAATTGTGCTTGGTGTGATTTGACAGAAATCATTTTCCATATCTAATACTATGCTAATTTAATCTGTTCCTCTTACGCGCCAACATGACCTTTTTGTGATTAAGTTTCACGGCAGATTTGCTCACTGTTCTTAAGTGGGTGTATGGGTGTCTGTCTGTTTGTCTGAGTGTGTGTACGTACGTGTGTGTGTGTGCGAATTGATTAGCCAGGGGTCACCAACACGCTTGGGAACATACGTCTGCGATAAGTACATCTTCTCAAGCGCCACGTTTAAGAGGGGGGCAGATCACGGCGCCGAAAGATTGCTGAAGGGTTACTACCCTGGGGTTTCAAACCACCACCACCACCAAGTGATTTTATGGCCGTACATGGTACATGGTTTATATTGTGATTTTATCCAAAGCGCTTTACAGTGTTGTCTCACATTCACCCATTCATACACCGACGGCGACGTCAACCATGCAAGGTAACAACCAACACGTCAGGAGCAGTTAGGGTTAGGTGGTGTCTTACTCAGGGACACCTCAACACTTAGCTAGGCAGAGCCTGGGGATCGACCCAACAACCTTGTTGCCAGACAACCGCTCTTACCTCCTGAGCTACTACTGCCCTTCTTCGGCCATACATCTTCCAAACTCGTCCGATTTCTGTGATTTCTGTCATCATCTGTCATCACTCCATCCACTCGTTCAAGTCATGTGAGGAAGATAAGTAAAAGAGACGAAAAGTTTCTGAAAATGTTGAAAACTTTTCTTTTTTTTTAAAGGAAATAGAAAGGCGAAGCCACGAGCACTATAGTGAGGGTGTAGTGGAGACAGATGGGCTTCTATCTCTCAGTGCACACAACAGAGCTTTTGGCCAACGTTCATCTGACTTTTGTCTGTTTTTTGTGGCCCACACACACACACACACACACACACAGACGCGCGCACACACACACACACACAAACACAAAACCACAAACACACACACACGCATGCACACGCAACCACACACACACACACACACCCTTCTGTCTTGTATTCTGTACGTTTTTTTTCTCTCTCCACCAGAGACAGCGCAGCGCTCCGAGCAATGCACACACTCCGACGTCGTTTTCCGATCACGAGAGACGCCAGCGATCATCATCATCATCGTCGGAACTTTCTAGCCCCCCGATCACGTCTTATGTTGATTTACCCTACAGTGGGATCGAAAAAAAACAGGAAATATATTTTTGTATGTATTCGTAAAAAAGATCAACGTGTCCAGGGGGCGGGAAACGCGGCAAACCAAACGGACAGGAAGTAATCCGGCGCTATCATCGCCACGGCGATATATCATGAGTGACAGAAGACAGACGTGCTAGCCAGTAACGACGAGTTAGCATGCTGCCGACGTTTGTTCCGTCTTGTTTTCTGTTTGTCTCCCCCGCGTGACGGAGTGCCCCGGAGGTACACACACTGTCAACATACACACTTTATTGTTATTCCCCACGTCGGATACACGCAACAAACAACACACCACACACACACACACACACACAGGATCATGGTTTGTTCTGACGTATTGACAAAATTCCATATGTACTACAGTTTGAGATGAGAGCTCATTAGTCCGTTGGGACGGTAAAGTTCGGATGTTCCATGAATTGGAGCCAAATCAAATCGGACAAATCAAAAGGCATGATGCTTAGGTTACTATAAGGCCACATTACCTCAGGAAACTGTAGGGTAGAGAGTTATCCTGGCGAGGATGAGGGGAAAACATGACAAGATAGCGAAGATTGATTATGTGATCGTCCTAAACAACGTGGGAATCAAATTGAATCATTGAATTGAGTTGCGATTGTGCCCTTTGGACACTATACTACACGTTATATTAGCGTTTAAACCCACCGACTCCCACCCCCCCAATGGAAACCATTGTGTTACATTCACGCACATGTTTTCTTTAAATTGCACCTTTTTATTGCTTATTTTTTCTATATTTTTTTTATCGATTTTATTAGTTAGAATTTTTTTAGAACTTCTACTCTTTGTTCAATGTTCAATGTTTTGCACCAATTCCACAAAAGCACATTCCTTGTTTGCAAAAACAAGGAAATTCCTTGTTTGCAAAAATAAAGCTGTTTCTGATTGTTATTTTGGTGAATTGACGGTGAATCCGTAGCATAGGTATAGGAGCCCAGTATGTATGGGCTATAGGGAGAATATTTTCAGTCATTGTAGTCATTTTGAGTGGCTTAAGATACTTGAAAGCGTAGTAGTCAGTAGTTGGCCTAATTAACGCAGTATCGGGGCAGCCTACAGTAGTAGTAAAGACTGAACTAGGAATGAAATGCACGAACGGAGAGTTCCAGGTTCCCTCCTCGGGATTAATTAAGTGTAAAATGGAGGAGGGGCGGGGGGAGTTTAAATAAACTACGTGTGACTTGAAAGTTGCCTAAACAACATTTTCTAAAATGTCTGGCCTATTTGGGCGAGGATTAGTCCGGGGCCATTCCTCAACCCGTCCGGGCCGCTTTTGTAGCTAGCTCACGTGCACAAGCACACACGCACACACACACATACGTCCGCACACACATACACACACAATAACGTCTCGTTATTCATGCAACCAGATCACATTCCTCACTTAAGATGGATTTTGTAGCAATTATCAAGGGACAAGCTATGGAGGGAGGAAAATGATATAATCTAGGTTAGCGAGACATTCGTTTATAGCTTGTTCAGCTCCCTGTTGCCATGTAGAAGGTGTCTCTTTGCATTTTGGGTTCGGCTTCTATACTTAATGTTGATCTCTCCTGCGTTTCCCCCGATGTTGTGATTGACTGACTCTGTGATGGACCCCTGCTCTGAAGATAACCTAAAGCTAAAGTTAAGGTAAGGTTGTAGGCCTGCGATCCTCTCCGACAATATTAACTCTTAATTGTTAATAATGTATTTATTAACAGTTAATTCATATAAGATAAGATCTTTATTAATCCCGAAGAAAATTCTTGTGCCAGAGGTTGCTCAAAATGTCAACAACATAAGCATAGCAATAATAGCAATAATAAACAATAGAATAATAAAATATGAAGTAACATACATTGATGTGAATTAAGGTCGTAATATTGATACACAGCAATGGATGTCACGTAATCCTGACTTGTGTGTGCACATGTGCACACTTACGTGAGTGTGCACGTAAGTGTGCACATGTGCAGATACACATGCATGTGCAGTTGTGCACATGCATGTGTTTGCTCAGGAGTGACACCACGCATCAGATCACGCTCGCCTGTGTCGGCAAGACAACCCAAAATGGACTCTGCGAGGAGAGAGAGTAATGCAGTTGAGCCCTGCACGCCCTCAAGGCTGTTCTAACACTCTAACTCTGAGTCTCTCTCTCTCTCTCTCTCTCCCTCTCTCTCTCTCTCTCTCTCTCTCTCTCTCTCTCTCTCTCTCTCTCTCTCCCTCCCTCAGCCTTTCTCTCTCTCCCGCGGTGGCAGTGTGTGTGAGTGGTATCCATCTGTCAGTTGTCAGCTGCCAGGTCGTGATACAGAGAGCTGTCACATCTCGTCAGCCCGCATGGCTGAGGACTTTTCACCACATGCCCTGCTTCTACACAGAGAGAGCGGGAGAGACACAGAGATACAGAGAGAGGGAGAGACACAGAGACAGAGGGAGAGAGAGACAGAGAGAGAGAGAGACAGAGAGACAGAGGGAGAGAGAGACAGAAAGAGAGAGAGACAGAGAGAGGGAGGGAGAGGGAGTGTATTGAAGGAGGCGGTTAAGTCAGTAGAGTAGGGAAAATGAGCCTCTGAGACTACAGAGATAGAGCTGGTAACACACAGAGATACAATTCAACAGTGATATAGTCGGGAAGGGAAAGGGAAACTAAAAGGTTAAAAAGATAGAGGGCAGAGGTAGAGTTGAAGAGATAGTTAAATCCGATGAGCTTAGAATCAGAATCATACAGGGTGAAAGAGGGATATAGTTAAAGATAAATTGTAATACAGTTAAATAGAGACATAGTTAGAGAGAGAGAGAGCACAAGTTAAAAGGTTAAAAGGGGATATCGTTCTGGAGAATTGTATATATTTTAATCAAGACAGAGTTAGTAATAGTAATAGAAATAGTTTAACAGAGATATAGGTAAGGAGATGCAATTAAAGGGAGATGGTGAACTAAAAGTGACATAGACACACAGTAAAAGAAAGATAGATAGTTAAAAATAGACATACAGTCAAAGAGAGATAGAGACAGCTAAAAAGAGATAGTGACTGTCAAAGAGACACAAATATTTAAACATATATATATACAGTTAATGAGAGACAGAGACAGTAAAAGAGATAGTTAAAAGAGATAGACATAATTAAAAATAGATCTGTCAAAGAGACCTCGCGATAGTTTAAGAGATACAGTAGATATAAAGTGAAAGAGAGACAGAAATAGTTACAAAAGAGATAGAGATACTGTGAAAGAGAACTAGAGATACAATACAAAAAAAATAGCGATACAATTAATGAAAGAGAGAGAGAGTGGGTGCAAGGGAGCTGGTTACTGACGGTGACGTAAAACAACGTAACAGCAAGCGATGGCAAGGAGGAGGCATCCGCTAGCAAGCTAAGCAACAAGCACATTATTATTATTATTTATAAGCATTAAGCCATCTCTCTCTCAGCGTGTTCACGGTGACAG
>PIJE02000080.1:278723-323723 GCA_002895965.2 Coryphaenoides rupestris | reverse complement strand
TGAAATCTCTGTTTTCGTTTTAATGCCTTTGTGTGATTTATATGGCAGTTAGAGATTTGAAGAAGGGAAAAAAAATCACAAAAGACCAGAAAACGCAGCCTTTGAAACGTTTGACAAAGAAAGAGAGAGCGACATCGCAATTACTCGGATGGATCTCAGCCGTGAAGATGATTGCCATGCGCAAATATTAATAGCGCTGGTATCACTTTTCATGAATCCGAAATACCGCGTCAAGATGATAGTCTAATTCACTGCTCAATATCGACCGCGTCAAAGTCAATTGGGGCTCCAACGTCTGAAGGCTTTTCAATGAACAGCACTGAACTGAACTGTTAGAGTACTTTTATTTTGAAGTCGTACAAGAAATGCTGTGTCACCGGAGCGTCGAGGAGTTTTAACGCAATTAGGTTTACCTACAGAAAAAGTAAATTACAACCACGAATAGAGAAAGACTAATATTTGCAAGAGAGCTTTTCAAAAGAACAAATTCACTATGAACTTGAATTTGAAATATGACTCATTTAAACGTCTGTTCCGTGAGCAGTTAGCGCCAGGCGGTTAGCGTGTAGCTTATCCCATAGCTTGCTCTCCGCGCGTCCTTCTGCACGTGCCCCTCGCCGACGCCGGTGTCACCTGGCCGCCATCCCTCTTTATTCCCCCGCTAACAATTTGGTAATGAAATATCGATTTTGAGTTAGATTCATATCGATGCTATTAGCTTAGCATTGACAAATCACCGCGGCTGGAGGTGAGGCTAGGCTATAGGCTATAGGGCTGCAACTCACACGACAATAGACCACGACGGGGTGTTACGTGTTAATTTGATGGATACGTCTTTAAGTTTTTATGTCTATATATATATATATCTGTCTCCCACTCCATCTCGTGTACCTTCTTCTTCTTCTTCTTCATCATCAACCCCCCCCCCACCCACCACTGCGCAGCTCCTCCTCTTCCTCCTCCTCCTCCTCCTCTTCCTCCTCCCCCTCTTCCTCCCCCTCCTCCTCCTCCTAATGTCAGGTGAAGGTCAGAGCCAGAAGACATGTTGAACAGTTACTACAAAGTGAAACCGGTGTATCTCAGTCAACGGCGTCTCCAGTTCTGCCGCGGCATGGGGTGGAGGGTGGAGGGTGGAAGGTGGAGGGTGGAGGGCGGAGGGGAAGGTGGAGGTTGGAGGGTGGAAGAGAAACTACGCACATTCACGTTGGATGCTTAGAACAACAACAGATTGTGTTATTATAAGACAGAGAGGTGGTGGGAGCAAGTCCGGTGACAAACTGACAAACGGACAAACTCCAGCGATGTCCGCGTACGGTTGTATAAACGTCACGTTGTATAAACCACAATGTATAAACCACGATGTCAAACCGCTGGTTGTCAGGTTGCTACGGAGACACGATGCAAATGGTTTGGCAGTTACACGCTCAGATTAAAAAGCATGTGGGAATTAGGCCCCCCCCCCCCCCCCCGAAAAAATGCTTGATTTCTTTTTTGCGATAAGAGGAGAATGATGTTATTTGTTCAAAACCAGAAACACACACACACACACACTCACATGCACATGTTCACACGCATGCACTCACACGCGAACACACACAGGCACACACTCACTCCCGCGCACATGCATATACACACACACACACACACACACACACAGCTCAATAACAGGGCCCACTGCTGTTTGAGAATCACTTGTTGATTACGAATGTTTGTTTGTTTGCTAAGAATGGCTGCTAATTATAATTTGCCAATTGTTGTCACTGAACTGAACTGAAAAATAAGATAAAATACAAAAATGAAAATTACCATTACAATCGATTATCTTTCTATCATCAGTAATCCCCCCCCCCCCCCCCCCCCCCCCCCCCCCCCCCCCCCCACTGCAGCTGTACAGACAACATTAACCACATAATATAATAGTGCATAATATTGTGTGTGTGTGTGTGTGTGTGTGGTCATTTCACAAGTGAGTCCCTTTTGTTAGCGTGACGATCACACGATGACGTCGTCGTATTATTAATGATTCACACTTCAATTAAGCTCAATGCATTCTTCATTTATTTTAAATGATAAATAGACTAATACTAAATCCTAAAATAATCCTAAAATAATACTATTCTAATATTGTGATTCTGTTCTGTTTGTGATTTGTATTGTTCTGTTGCACATTCCGCTGGGCATCGCCACCTTTTAATTTCACTGCACATCCTGTATGTGTGACGATTAAACTTCTTGAATCTTGAATCTTGAATTATAAAAACTTAAATGAAATTAAATAGGCTAGAAAATAGGTAAAGTAAGAAAATGTCCTCAAAAAAGGGGATGGGAAGTGTGTGTGTGTGTGTGTTGTGTGTGTGTGTGTGTGTATACACGCTTTGGTAACCAGAAGTAGCTCTAAGAGACAATAATCCCGGCAGCTGTAAGATGTACACACACACACACACACACACACACACCACTACAAGCAGTCCGCATTCCCCTTGATGTCCGTCACTCCGATGATCCATCAGTCAATCAGACCTCAGTGTGTGTGTGTGTGTGTGTGTGTGTGTGTGTGTGTGTGTGTGTGTGTGTGTGTGGCCTTCTCCCTGTCAGGCAGCATATGCTTGTGTTTCCTTGTGGCCTGTAGCCTGGATCTGCAGCCAGGACCAGGTGACCCGGCGAGGGGGGGGGGGCCTGAGGACTTGGTCCTGCAGCCAGAGTGAACCGATGCTGTCACTCCAGCCAGGTTACCGGGCAAGACCCCCCAACCCCCCAACCCCCCCACCCACTACCACCACCACCCGACCCTACGCCTGATGGATACGTCCAGACAACAGCCACACCCGCTGTTGTGTGAAGCATGCACCATGCACACACACACACTCCCTCTCTCTCACGCACACAGACACAGACATCCACTAACACACACACACACACACACACATTCATTCTCCCCATCTCTTTCTCCCACAAACACACACACACACACACATTAATTATCTCCATCTTACACACACACACACACACACACACAATCTATCTTTCTCCCCTCACACACACACACACACACACACACACATTAATTCTCTCCATCTTACACACATACACACACACACACACACCATCTATCTTTCTCCCCTCACACACTCACACACACACACACACATACTAAACAGAGCAGTGTAGCTGGCAACGTAAAAAAACAAAGCAATTATTTTAATTCAAGTGGACATAACTACCGTTTTGGCCCACGTCGAATCCTTAATGAATTAATACGGCTATATTCAACCACGTGTTTTAAACAGTAACAAAGGTCAGGTGATGAAGCAGGCAAATTTTCTTCCAATCAATACAACATAAGCTCAATAATCACAGAGAGGACAGAGACGGGCAGAGCAACGTCTTGTGTTGGTATGGCGCCCCATCTACTGGTAGCTGTGGAGAATTACACACGTGTAGAATGAGCACGGCCCTTTTTTATCAAAAGGAAAGCTACGGCGCCATCTGGCGGATAGTCCTTGAATTGCACACATCTAACTGGGAATTGTTTTTGCTTTTATTTTATGCTTTTATTCATTAAACACACGTCGTTTTTTGAGTAGCTTCCGGGTAGTTGCTAGTGACGTCAGCATTTTTGTAAAATCTATCAAAAAGTTTCTAATGACACAGTTAAGCCAATACTTTATTAATAAATAATGCTTTTTTTCCCCAAAAAAATATCAAGTGCATGGCTTCTTTCATACAATTAACATCACTGGTACACCAGAATATGTCATAAAGAAAATAAAACAAAGTTTAAGTAAAACTAAAACACAAATATAATCAACACATCTGCAAACAAAATACATATAAAACAAATATTACAACTGAAACCTAAAATCAATTAAACTAACCACTAAACTAGTGGTTTACAAACTGAACAAATTCAATTTTACCTGCAGATAACTTCCTAGTGGTAAATGCCACATTAGTGGGTATTGCTAAACATTTGGGACCTGTGTTCCTTTATCCACAAGAGATGACCACATACTGTAGCTACAAGACGTACAATATTAAAATAGTGCAAAAACTTTGGTTAACACCATTTTATTTGTTTTCTTTCCCGATTTAAAGAAGGGGAACAAAATGGCAGAAACTGGGGTCTTGCAACACCACCTTTATGTTTGCTGTATGTTTTTACCATAAAATACATTTGACACCATGTAGGATTTGGAAGTTATGGAAGTATGGAAGTTCTAGCCATATTTTAATGGTTTATGAGCTATCATTATGAGCTCATCAGCTGAGATGTGTGTACAGAATGTCTGACTGTTTAGCCCATTAGCAAAGTCAGCTATGAATTGGGAAGTCAATGCTTGGATATTTTCCCCTAAATGTAATAACAAAGTCCCATCGCCTGAGCTGATCCTGGGCCCAGCGGTAACCGCCAGAGAGTTACGTAACCGCCCGTCTCCAGGAAGGACGGGATACAGCCGGTCCCAGTAGGTCCGTCAGTAAGCTGTATGGCAGCAGATGGCACGACATCCTGCCGGGCCAAAACACTGCTTACTAGGTGCCCTTAGGCAAGGCACTAAAACCCCCCTGATTACCCTGACACTAATCCTGTGTGGACCACCTTAGAAAAAATATGACGCCTTAAAAATCAATCCATTCATATGGCTTTGTTGTGTACTGGCTATATAAAGGGATATGGAAAACTATTTGATTTAACACAATCGCAAATTGTCATTTTGTAATAATGGGTGACAACTTTGTGGGGTAAACATTTTTTTAGGAGGATAGAAGTGGTAGACAAAGCCTCTCCCGTGACTGGCATTGAAAATGCATAGGGCTGAAACTATGCACCTCTGGACCAATCAGAGAGCAGTATTCAGTGCTTCAGGATGCTTGCAGTGCAACAGATTTGAAGTGTGCATGCTTTGGTTTTGTTTGGCATGACAGAGAGTGGATATTTGAAAAGAAAAACACATTTTGGTCACATTTAGCCCTTGGGTCAGTTATCAACAGCTTAATATGGAAGGTAAGTGTTGAAGTTAGGGTATGAATAAAGGTTTGTACTATAAACGCTAACTGCCTACAACCCCTCCCAGCTGTGCAACCAACTGAAATAGAAACATGTACTTTGTAATTTACAAATTTGGACGCATTTGACAATCTTATACTGACCCTAAAGTCAAACTAATAATTCACATTTTCCTATAACATCAAAATAACTTTCAGAAAGAAAAGTTTTGATATTTACAATCAAGAAATGTTCACAAAGTAGCCTAGGACTCACAGGTACATCTTTAAAACCCTATTATTATTTTTTTTCTAAAAGAATGTTTCAAAATGGAAACTTACCAACAACTTCCTATCTTTTTGTTCTTGTTGTTGCATCAACATACAACTGGCTAATCACAGACACCTGTCTTTTGCAAGGGGAGTCCATCATTGTAGTCTTTTTCCACATAGAATCCGCCAGAAGAAAAAAGAAAAAAAAAACTACAATCCCCTGAGTCCTTCTCTCTGGAGGGAGGACCAAACAACGGCTCTGTAATGAACCAACCGCCACTGGCAAAAATCATCGTTACAAACATCCTTCTGGGTTCAGGTCAATAGTCTCGGCGCACATAAAAGGCGTTCGTAGCATATGCCTCTTTGTTTTGCGTCGATTTATTACCCCCCTCCCCCCAAAGTCCATGAGAAGTAAAGTCTGTTTGCATTTCCTTAGGGCGAGCAGCAGGACCTTCTTGTTTGGGTCCTTCTTGTTTGGGTGGGGATGTCTTCACGTTCCTTTCTGGAGGGACCCTGAGGAGGAAGTGGTGTGGCTGTTCACCTGGAGCAGACAGGAAACACACACACACACACACACAAACACGTGTCAGATTGAAAAAGACACACAGAGTCTGGCTTCGATATCGCATCTTGTATATTTACTAAGCATATTTACGATCCAGTTATTTCTTGTGCCTTCCTTTATGGACAGTACAGTTAGACGGAGAGAGACAGGAAATTAGGTTGCCTGTTCTGGTCTGAAGGAGAAACACGGCTACTTTGAAACATTTTGAAAGACTTAAAATACAAAATATATATATAAAAATCCTTGCCGTAGGACAGCATCGTGGGGGCGTTTTATGTTGATTGGAATACGCACGGCTGCATGTAAACGGGAATATTAGTGGAATATTTACTTTCACTAGCCATGTAAACTGCTTAGTAGGAGTATTGTCTTTTTCAGAATAAGGGCAAAAACCGGAATATTGTGTGCATGTAAACATAGTCACTGTAGGCATCGAGCTGCTGATGAGACAGAGATTAGCGTTCGCGTAGCTGCCTGGCCGACATAATTGGGAAACAGATTTTCCCCCATTTCTTCCGTGCCCTGATTGAAGGGTTGCAGAGTGTGGCTCAAGGTAGCTGTAGGGGGAACGGCTGACTGACTGACAGGCGGGTGACAGATGGCCAGACGGAGACGTCGGTTGAGTCTCGCCCCCGAGGGCAGTAAAAAATATCGGCCATTTTGGTGAGGTGTGGTGGTGTGTGTTTTTATGTCTTGCGTTACACTTCCTTCACCTCAACCCTGTCAGACTCTCTTAAAGCGGGGAAAAGAGACAGCAAGGGTGTCGAGGGTTGACAAGCGCACACGCACAGTGCATGAGAAAACACATGTGCACACAAACACACGCACACACACACGATTGAGGATTTACATAATCACAAAGGAGTGTGAGTCATTTTGATGGAATTCATTTTGTAAAGTAGATTAATAGGACCAGTTTTGGGGGAAGACTAGGTTTTTTTTGACAATTTGGTTGGAAATTCAAGTATATACTGTAGAAGAAGATGATATGACTTTTAAAGCAGTAGTCACATGTGCACATACCTGTCTGGAAGCTTCTGAGGCAGAATGGACTTCATTCACAAAATTTCCATTTAGCTGTAACATTGCTGTGGAACAGAACAGATAAACCATAATTACTCTTCCTGATCACTCCCTATTTCCATTAAAAACCGACAAACATTACACATGGCACATTATTATTATTTCTATTACACAGGGATCTGTGGGGTCATGTGACCCCAACAAAGGTGGCCCAAGTCCATGTATAGTCCATTAGATCAATATATACAGTACTTAAATACAATTCAGTCCTCCTTGTCTTAAAGGGGACATATTATGTCTCCAGCTGTGAGCGTGATTAGCCACTACCAGCCTACCCAGTGAACTGTACCGACAGGTAAACTGATCTAGTCAGCCATACATCTAGGTGGACATTCCCACTTGTGATGTCATTAGACGGTAGTCACATGGCAATTGTGAAACGGCTTGCGATGGCTAATCAGACTCACACTTGGTGGCATAATATGTCCCCTTTAAAAAGCAGCCCCCAGCAAGTGGAGACCTCTCTCACCTTGGGGGTCGATGCGGGGGTCCACGAAGCCCCAGTGCTGGTACAGAGCCGCCAGGTCGTGGGGGCTGTAGTTCTTCAAGAGGCTGCTCAACACATCGATGTCCATGGGCACGGCCTCCGGCGCACCCTCGCTCTTCCCCTGAGCGTACAGGGGCGTCTCGATGTACGCCCGGCCCCGGTGCAACCCCCACAGGTTCATGGCCGACCAGAGCTCACGACTCTTGGCGGCTGTTGCCATGGCGGCGGCGGTGTCGTCGCGCGCCGGGCCGAGGCCGGCGTGGTGGTGGACTCCGCCGGCATCGCTGGCGCCACTGTGCTGGGATGAGGGACTGCGGATGTGGTTCCTCGCCAGCATGAAGCCCAGGCCCTCCTGGGGCAACAGTTTGCCCTCCACAGACACCCGGTGGCTCCTGTGTTTGGGGCTGACGCCGCCAGTGGATAGGAAGGCCAGGCCGCTGGGGGCGGCGCTCAGGCCACCGGACGGCGATGAGGTGACGCGTGCGGTAGTGCCGGTGGCAGAAGAGGACTTGCTCCGCCCGTGCTCCTCCGCCCTCAGGCTTCGCTCGCCGCTGGTGGACGACTTCTTCGGGAGCGGGTGTGCCGCCTTCCTGCTGGGCGACCCGTCCGTGGACCTGGAGTCCTTGGATTGCATCGCCGCGGTGATAGACCTGTGCTTTACCGTGGTCTGTTGATTCTTGCCCGTTGACCGTCGACCACAGCTTGAAGAGGCACTGGAACTGCTGGTAGTGCTACTGGTAGTGGTGCCGGTCGTGGTGCCAGTATTAATGGTGCTGGAGTGGGCGGCGATCCCTGGCGCCTGCGTGCGCTGGGTTCTGGGGGTGGGCAGTGCCGGACAGTCCTTGCCCTCCAGGAAAGGCGGCGGGCCGGTGCGTCTCCACTGGCTGGCGCCGGCCCCCTTGGAGCCCTTGAACCCGCCCAGGCACGGGGCCCACCTGGGCGCCGCGGAGCTGCCGCTATCCACCCTGTGCGCGACTCGCTGGTGGATCCACAGCACTTCCGGGTAGTTTGTGGTGTGGGAGCAGTACGGGCACCGATGCCTCACCAGACCTCCGGGTTTCACCGCGAGGTCAATGGCGCCACACGTGTCCGGGTCAGGGAGTGCCGACAGGTTGATAAGATTGGCCCCATCGAGCGTGGCAGGGTTGGAAGCGGTACCCACGTTCCCCGCCACCTCGGGGACCTCGGTTTGTTCCTTTTTAACGGCCAACTCTGCCCACTCTTGGCCGGGCAGGCTGGCGAAGGGGCTCCAGTAGGGCTGGCTGAGGAGGACACTTCGGTTCCTGAGGTAGTCCATGTATTTGGAGTCTTTGGAGCCGCTCTGCCTGAGGCTGTCCTCCTTGACCTTGGCGGTGCTGTGTTTGACGGCGGAGCCCAGCAGCTGGTCCGGACCGTGCTGCTTGCACACATGAGTCCTGAGGCTTGGGGCGTCCAGCGTGTGGAAGTCACAGTGATCGCAGAACAAGGGCTTCTTATCTGCAGGTTTGACAAGAACAAAAACAACAAAATGAAGTACTAACGAACCTTCACACTATATTTGCACCCCTGATAATAAACTGTGTTATATACTGTATTTTCTGTCCCTTATTATGCCCCAAAGCATCTTAAATCTTGCTGCAAGGACATTTCAGATTAAATTATCAATGTGCAACCAGGAGCAATAGAACCTCCACTATTCAATCATTCAGAGAATGCTGAAAGCCCCCGTTCCCCCATTCAGGAGCAGCGCATTCGCATCAAACCAATGAACCAAAATGTGACCTACAAATTGCGATCTTACCTTTCTGACCCTGACTCCTGATGCTGTTGTTGGGTTTGGCCGTGACTTGGCCCCCCTCCTCCTTCAGCTTCTTCTGCTGCAGCGCCACATAGAAGGCGTGGCCCAGGCCGTTGAACAGCGTGTGGTCAGTCTGTCCGTGGTGACCCCCGTGGTTGCCCCCGCCCGAGGTGCTGCTGGTAGTGGCCGTGTTGTGCTCCTGACTCTGGCTCACCCCCGCCTTCCTCTTCTTCAGGGGTGCGCTCGACGTCTCGCTCTGCCTCCTCTTCTTGTCCTGCCTCAGGGCCACGTACTCGCCCTTCTCCCGGTTGTAGGCCACCTCGGCGTCGGCCAGCCGATCCGCCCAGCCCAGGCCTTTCTCTGTCACCTCCGCCAGCCGGCCCTTGGTGGCGATCTGCCATGCCTGGTAACTGCACAAGGGGTCCAGCTCTAGGATTCTGCCGCCCGGCGCCTTGTCGCCCACCAGTTTTTCTGAGCGGACGCACCTGAGGTTCAGGCTTTTCAGGAAGTGTTCCTTGGACGTGAGCGGCTCCAGATCGTCGGGTTTGTCCGGCTGCTGGTGGTTCTGGTTCTGGGCGCGGCCGTTGTTCTGCTTGTGGTGGAGTTTCTCGTGGACCTGCAGGCTCCGGCGGTCATAGAAGAAGTTCCCACAGCCGGCACAGAGCTCGTAGAGGCACTCTTCGTTGGTCAGGGAGGCTGGGTCCTGGGGCACACCGTTGATGGTGGCTGGCTGCTGGCCGCCACCGCCACTGCCCTTCAGCTGGGCCTTGGCACGGTGGATGCGCATGTGGCTCTGGAGGAACCAGGCCTGGCGGAACCGCCGTCCACAGATCGGGCAGCCGTGGTCCTGGGAGCCCCTGTGCTTCTTCATGTGGGCTTTGAGGAGCAGCGCCTGGGGGAACACCTGGCTGCATGTGCTACAAGAGAAGGGTCCGAGCTCCTCCGCGCCCTCCAATTCCAGTGCCTCCTCGGGCGTGTGGGCGCCACCATTGCTGCCCGACGACTCCTCCTCCTCCTCGGTGGCGTCCGCTTCTTCGCGCTTTGCCTTCCTCTTGGGCATCTTCTTCTTCTTCACCTTTCCCTCAACGGCGCCATGCTCCTTCTCTGAGGAGGTGCTGTCCACCGCCTCGGCGGGCGGGCTATCCACCGTCCCCGTCCTCTCTGCGTCCTCCTCGCCGAGTCCGGCGGTGCCCTCCTGGGTCTCCTGGGACCCGGGGCGGCTGCTGCGGCCAAGCAGACCCAGCTTATGGCTCCGGACGTGGGCCTTCAGGCTGCCCTTCTGGGCCGTCCGGTGCTCGCAGTAAGGGCACTTGTAGGGCTTCTCGCGGGTGTGTCTCCTCATGTGCTGCGACAGCGAGCTGAGGAGCGGGAAGCTGCGCCCGCAAACGGTGCACACGTGGGCAGACGCCTCGTCCTCCTCCTCCGATGCGGCCGCTGCCTCGGTCTTGCCGTCGACCGCCAAGTCTTTCGACGGCTCACCGTCCTTCTCCAGCGACACAATGTCCGTTGGCGAGCCGATGTCATTCTGGTCGTCATCCATGGCGTTTTAAGAGTGCTGCTGGCAGCAAGGAATCCTGGTTCCAATCCTAGTTTTGTCTTTATTTACCGTGAAGCTCTATGTAGGTCTAGGTGTGTGGGTTTTCTTTTGGTTCTTCTTCAAGAATGAAAGCAGAGGTTGACGGTTGTCACTTCTTCAGAGTCCATCTTGCTTTTTGGTCTTTTTCAGAGTTTTTGTGCTGCAAAAGGAGCAGGACAGCCTAAAGAAATTAAAAAAACAAAAACCAATTTATTTAACTATTCAACAATGCTATTCTATTATGAAATTGACATAATCGACCCATGAATGCATATTTTTTAGGATCATTTACTTCCAAGGACAAATTTAACAGGGACAATAGGTCACATGCTTTACTTCACAAACGAAACCGAAATAAATAAAAAATAAATGGGAGATAACAGATCCGTTGACAAGGCTCACAAAAGGAGGACATAATCGAACATATTGTCTCCTGTATGTTGGGCAGATTGGTATTTACTCAGTATTGGGGGGGACCCTCGCCCCTTCCCCCAGAAAATGCATGACCACTCCCCTGCCTTGGAGAGTGGAAGACATCCCATCGAGGTCCCATTTGCATTAGACAGGCTCAGGGGCGACCATTGTCTGCTTGTGGATACGCAACACTGTCTGTATGCATCAGAGCATGGCTGAGTGTGTCTCCACAGTGTGTGTGTGTGTGTGTGTGTGTGTGTGTGGTGTGTGTGTGTGTGTGTGTGTGTGCGTGTGCGTGTGTGTGTGAGCGTGTCCTTGGTTTCCTGTGCCTAAATTGGGTGTGTGAAGCGAGGCATGAAGAGATGTATTCATTCCTGACCAACCGGGATGCCCCCTCAGGGCTTGTACTCTAATTTGCGATCAATAATCCATTATCAACAAACTTCCAATTCACGCTCATGCACACACACGAGCGTACACACACACACACGAGTGCACACACACACGTGCACACATACCCACACACACAATCACACACACAGACACACACACACCATAGTCTCTACGCTGAAGTCACATTGTAGGTTCAAGTTACAAAGGTGAAACATATTTCACCAGTACATAAAGACCATTTCCTTTGTCATAAATGAAGACAAATGGAATGGCCAGGCTCTATGAAGCATTTTGGGTCACACAGCCCTCGGCAGGACTGCTCCGCACACTAGATTACAACACTACAAGCCTGTGTTTACACCACCACCACCACCACCACCACCACCAAATCACAAGTAGAAAAAACACTGGTGCTAGTCTCGTACTACCAACACAAATATGACTGAAGCATTACCACGGCACAAGTCTCCCCTTTTTACCTGACAAGAGTCAGTGACCTATTCCCTGTTAAATAATAAATGTCTCTTCTTATGGTCAAATTTATTTGACATCGGCTGGTGCTAACGTTGCAGAACCCTGAATATTATTACATTTACATTTACATTTAGGGCATTTGGCAAAGAGTATATTTGTTGAAGGGGACAGCAATATACTGTGGTACATAAAGATAAGAATAGAGCTGTTTTCGAGCACTCATAGTTACGAGGTTAATAGAACGAGTTCCATAATTGCTAGGTTGCCTGCATAAGTAGCTGGGATAAGAGCAGACGTGCCATTCTGAGCAATACTAATCATAACCAATTATTAACCGATACCAATCGTTAAGGGAAGCGTGGGTGGAAGAATAGCTGGCGGTGGCCGTGTGGGTTTCCTCGGTGAGACCGCGGCGGCATTAGGACTCGAGGGTCTTCATTCGAGGGGGCGGTGCGGTCCTACGAACGAGCATCGTGTGTGTGTGTGTGTGGTGTGTGTGTGTGTGTGTGTGTGTGTGTGTGTGTGTGTGTGTGTGTGTGTGTGTGTGCGCCACACCAGGACTGTCACAACGCTTCATGTCTGGAGGGCCCTGGCCCCAGCCCACGCCAGGGGGTCCCCCCTCGCCTGGTTATTGTCATGGCTGAGAAGGAGGAGGTGGAGGAGGAGGGAGGGCAGAGAGGAGCCCCTGTTCATCACTGTCTTGGAACCAGTATATGTCTGGGAGTGGGAGGGTGGGAGGGTGGGGTAGGAGGCAGAGACAAAAGGAGGGGGGGGGCAGCTCTGTTGTTCACCGTGGTGCCACAACGACATGAGATGACCTGGGAAACTTTCCGGGTGAATCCGGCGTGAAGCAGAGGCAGCAGCAGCGTGTAGGAGGAGGAGGAGGAGGAGGAAGAGGAGGAAGAGGAAGAAGCAGTATAAATGTTCCCGCCTTATTATGCAATAATAAAACGGTTAGGGGGTTAACCCTGAACACGTTTGCTTATTTTAGTTTAGTTACGTCTGTGTGCCTGTGTGTGCGTGCATGTACAATGTGCCTCTTGCCATGTGCTCTAAAACCTAGAACCAACAACGTTCAACTGATTAAAGTCGGTGCATTTGTCGCAGAAATGGGAGGAGTTGTGGATTTTTTGTACTCATACACCCCCTGCCCCTCCCCTCCACATTGGATGTGGCAGGTGTTTAGTGGGCAGACGCCATCAGATTAGCGCTCGTGTGTGTCTCTGTGTGTGTGTGTATGAGCTAGCACACACGGATCGGCATGTGTGTGTGTGTGTGTGTGTGTGCGTGCGTGCGTGGAGCGTAGCCCCTACAGCCCCTACGTCTGTCCATTGGGGTTGTTGGGTTAGGGGGAGTTTTTTTCTCAATTTTTTCCCTCCCTCCCTGAGCACTGAGCGAAACTAGAAGGTGGCAATTAAGGGGTTGTGGTTAAGGCGCGCGTAATGAGTCGACACAATGGGGATGAAGTGATCGCCGGGGGCAACAGATGGGAGGAACTGGGGCATGGGGATGGAGTGATGAGAGCAGTGTCTCTCTCAGTCTCTCTCTCTCTCTCTCTCTCCCTCTCTCTCTCCATGCTTCCTATGCGTGCTGCTGACAGATGATAAGCACTGTAGCCCGGGCAGGCGTGCGAGTGTCCATATTGTTGTGACAAATAAACAACCACAGCCAAATATTATCCTCATAAAAACGGTAACAATATGAATCTATGAATAGATAGATTGATCGATCCTTAATTCATCCCCCGAAGGGCAATTATTAAGGTGTAATAGCAGCAATATAATGTCGAATACAAATTAAAAAACCTGGATTTAAGGGGGTTTAGGGACTATAGACGTTGCAGACAATAGACAGAAAGATACAAAATTAATTATGACAGAAATTAGCCTCTGATACACTGCTTATGGACTCTCTGACTCTCTCCCACCTGTGCAGTGCAGGTTAACACCTTGTAGTGAGAGGGGGGGGCATGGAGGGCGGGGGGGGGTGGGGCTGCAAGGAGGAGCAACATGTGGCTGCGGGGGAGGGGAAGGGGGCTTACTCATGTCTTTTCGAGCCTCCTCCACGGCCCCCCCCTCCCTTCCACCCACCCACTCACCCATTCTATCCCCCCCCCCCCGACCTCTTTTCTTTGGCGAGTGAATGTCCATGTCCAGTCAGCTGTGGTCTCCCTGATGCAACCTGACATCCAGACCAGCTCAGCACTAACTCCCTATGGTCACAGCACTGGCTGGCCTGCAAGTGTGTGTGCGTGTGCGTGTGTGCGAGAGAGAGAGAGAGAGAGAGAGAGAGAGAGAGAGAGAGAGAGAGAGAGAGAGAGAGAGAGAGAGAGAGAGAGAGAGAGAGAGAGCTCATAGCTCACGCTTGCATTAAAAACAGAGAGGCATGAATGTGTCCAAATAGCTCCTGCTTTGCGCCGCAAGACATAAGCAAACAAGATGATAGTGTGTGTGTGTCTGCATGTGGCTTCATCCTGGTGTGTGTGTGTCTGTGCGTCTTTGTCCATGTGTGTGTGTGTGAGAATGTGTGAGGGAAGGGAAGAGAGCAGCGTCGAATGAGCACTGTAAATATATGTGTGTTCGTGTGTGTGTGGTGTGTGTGTGTGTTGTTGTTGTGTGTTTGTACGCAGGCGCACATGCATGCGCCTGCTTTCATGCATATATATGTGTGTGTCGCAATTCCATGTCTTTCCTCGCACATATGTTTAGGTAATGTGTGAATGTGTGGTGTGGCCCTGGTGTGTGTGTGCCGTGTGTGTGTGGTGTGTGTGGTGTGGAATGAGTCATCCCCACTTATTCCCCAAACACACAAGCCAGCTACGGGTGCGATGTTGCCACCCGCAGACCCCACCCAACCGGCCGCAGCAGGCCCCTGTCCTTCTGCCAGTGTTCAGAACCACCCTCGCCTCCTGTCTGCCCGCTCCTGCAGTCCAGTCCTGTGTCTTCCACCAGCAAGCACAATATGGACCGCTCACCACCAGCAGTGCCCCCAATGCCAGGCTCTCTCATTTCGCCGTCTTTTCCTCCATTTATTCTCGGGTGGCATTGTTGTATTATTATTTTTACTTAGTACTCCTGCTGTAAATACTGCAAATATTGTGGATGTTCTGATCCTCTAATTCGTGTTATTTGTATTGTATTGTATTGTATTGTTCGTTCGCACTTTCCGCTGGGCATCGCCACTTTTTCATTTCACTTCACCATCCTGTATGTGCGTGTGGCAATTAAACTTCCTGAATCTTGAATTATTAAGATGACTTGTTGCAAAGGGTGGATAAGGAATGAAAAGAATACCACTGTGAAATGGAGAACAGTAGAATCGGTGTTTGCCACTGTTAGCCTCGATCAAATTAATTCTGTGGAATGACCCACAAGGCTGTATATTCTGCTCAGTGTCAAAACCACATGAAGCCCCTAAAAAACTGTTAGGGTCGTTTTATATTTGTGATCTTCAGCTCCTGGTGGTGGGAGGTCTCAATATTCCAGTGTATCGTGTTACCGGTGGCATGCTTAAAAGCCACCATAGACAGGAAGAGACTCTCTCTCAGGACCAGATCAGTGACTCTCAACTGGTCTCACCTCAGGACCCACATGTGTCACCATGAGTCACTGAGTCACCACCCAAAAATAAAACAAATGTATTCACCAATATTGTAGTAATCACTTACTCTTTGTAAGTCGCTTTGCATAAAAGCGTCTGCCGAATGCCCTAAATGTAAATCTAGCTGTAATCAACAATGCCTTTGTGTACTGTTGAAAACACCAAGTGTACAAAATGCTGCAACAATTGGGGCTAAACACAATGAAACATGAATCTTGAAAACAATGTTTCAAGATTCATTCAAGATCCAAGAAGTATATTCCTCACATACACATGTGAGGAATATGAAAACGTGGCGATGCCCAGCGGAAAGTGCAACAGAACAATACAAATATCACAAATTGGAGGGATCACAATCAGAATATCCACACTTTTTACAGTCTTTCCAGTAAAAAAAGAGCTGCTTCTTTATTTGTTAAGAATGAGAAATGTAGCCAAATAAACATATAAACATATATAAACAGCAAGGCATATAAACAAGTAGGCATGTAAACAACAAGGCAATATATAAAAAAAAATTAATAGTAATGCCGTAGTTAATTCATTGGCATCATCTTCTTTCTAAAGATCAGGTTTGGCGTATGTAATGCCCTCGCCCTCGCCTCGCGTCCCGTAAGTGGGTCACGAGGGTGGAAACACTGCTCTAGACTAGACTCCATCCATTGTTGTTATGGTGTCGTTGTTGTGGTGATAGTTGGCTTGTGCGCTGAGGAGATTAACATTAGCGACCGAGTGTGAAGGGAGTGAGTGGGACAGATCTTCGGGAATGTTAAGATCTTCAGAAACATTAACCTTATCGCCCAGTTGGAATAGAGTCGAATGAGGTTAGGTTATATATATCGTTAAACGACGGTTTGTATTGTTGCCCTATGTTGGTTTGAAAGAATTTGACAAATGCTGTGAATGCACGTTGTGAATTCAACAGTGGCACATGACAGGAGATGACCTTTCAATGGGATTCAATCTGACTCCTAAAGTTTATCAATGGATTCAACATAACAAGAAGAAACACAGATTATGATTATTATCAACTGACATATCGGACATCGGTCATCTGGGTTAAGAGGGTAACGATTAGTCTGTCCCCTGTCAGGTCGTAACTGGTATCAAGACACTACAATAAATACACTAAAATAATAACTACAATCAATGTATTCTGACCCAGCACTCAGCGCAATGTGAGAAACATTGAGATGGATGCAGTATTTGGGCCAAACACTCCTAATGTGCCTAAGAGATTAGACAGCCATGAGCTCAGCAACCACACACATATGCAGACACACACACACACACACACACGCACACATGGACATACACACACAGACACAAACTTGCGTATGTCGGTGCCCATCCCCCCCACCCCACCCTCTTTGCCCAACTCTCCGTCCGGTTACACAGCACGCACACACACACACACACACACACACACACACACACACACACACACACACACACACACACACACACACACACACACACACACACACACACACACACACACACACACACACTAGCACTAGACACACAACACACACACACACAGAGAGAACACACACACACGAGTGCACACACACACGTGCACACATACCCACACACACAATCACACACACAGACACACACACACCATAGTCTCTACGCTGAAGTCACATTGTAGGTTCAAGTTACAAAGGTGAAACATATTTCACCAGTACATAAAGACCATTTCCTTTGTCATAAATGAAGACAAATGGAATGGCCAGGCTCTATGAAGCATTTTGGGTCACACAGCCCTCGGCAGGACTGCTCCGCACACTAGATTACAACACTACAAGCCTGTGTTTACACCACCACCACCACCACCACCACCACCAAATCACAAGTAGAAAAAACACTGGTGCTAGTCTCGTACTACCAACACAAATATGACTGAAGCATTACCACGGCACAAGTCTCCCCTTTTTACCTGACAAGAGTCAGTGACCTATTCCCTGTTAAATAATAAATGTCTCTTCTTATGGTCAAATTTATTTGACATCGGCTGGTGCTAACGTTGCAGAACCCTGAATATTATTACATTTACATTTACATTTAGGGCATTTGGCAAAGAGTATATTTGTTGAAGGGGACAGCAATATACTGTGGTACATAAAGATAAGAATAGAGCTGTTTTCGAGCACTCATAGTTACGAGGTTAATAGAACGAGTTCCATAATTGCTAGGTTGCCTGCATAAGTAGCTGGGATAAGAGCAGACGTGCCATGCTGAGCAATACTAATCATAACCAATTATTAACCGATACCAATCGTTAAGGGAAGCGTGGGTGGAAGAATAGCTGGCGGTGGCCGTGTGGGTTTCCTCGGTGAGACCGCGGCGGCATTAGGACTCGAGGGTCTTCATTCGAGGGGGCGGTGCGGTCCTACGAACGAGCATCGTGTGTGTGTGTGTGTGTGTGTGTGTGTGTGTGTGTGTGTGTGTGTGTGTGTGTGTGTGTGTGTGTGTGTGTGTGTGTGGTGTGTGGTTTGCGCACACCAGGACTGTCACAACGCTTCATGTCTGGAGGGCCCTGGCCCCAGCCCACGCCAGGGGGTCCCCCCTCGCCTGGTTATTGTCATGGCTGAGAAGGAGGAGGTGGAGGAGGAGGGAGGGCAGAGAGGAGCCCCTGTTCATCACTGTCTTGGAACCAGTATATGTCTGGGAGTGGGAGGGTGGGAGGGTGGGGTAGGAGGCAGAGACAAAAGGAGGGGGGGGGGCAGCTCTGTTGTTCACCGTGGTGCCACAACGACATGAGATGACCTGGGAAACTTTCCGGGTGAATCCGGCGTGAAGCAGAGGCAGCAGCAGCGTGTAGGAGGAGGAGGAGGAGGAGGAAGAGGAGGAAGAGGAAGAAGCAGCATAAATGTTCCCGCCTTATTATGCAATAATAAAACGGTTAGGGGGTTAACCCTGAACACGTTTGCTTATTTTAGTTTAGTTACGTCTGTGTGCCTGTGTGTGCGTGCATGTACAATGTGCCTCTTGCCATGTGCTCTAAAACCTAGAACCAACAACGTTCAACTGATTAAAGTCGGTGCATTTGTCGCAGAAATGGGAGGAGTTGTGGATTTTTTGTACTCATACACCCCCTGCCCCTCCCCTCCACATTGGATGTGGCAGGTGTTTAGTGGGCAGACGCCATCAGATTAGCGCTCGTGTGTGTCTCTGTGTGTGTGTGTATGAGCTAGCACACACGGATCGGCATGTGTGTGTGTGTGCGTGCGTGCGTGGAGCGTAGCCCCTACAGCCCCTACGTCTGTCCATTGGGGTTGTTGGGTTAGGGGGAGTTTTTTTTCTCAATTTTTTCCCTCCCTCCCTGAGCACTGAGCGAAACTAGAAGGTGGCAATTAAGGGGTTGTGGTTAAGGCGCGCGTAATGAGTCGACACAATGGGGATGAAGTGATCGCCGGGGGCAACAGATGGGAGGAACTGGGGCATGGGGATGGAGTGATGAGAGCAGTGTCTCTCTCAGTCTCTCTCTCTCTCTCTCTCTCCCTCTCTCTCTCCATGCTTCCTATGCGTGCTGCTGACAGATGATAAGCACTGTAGCCCGGGCAGGCGTGCGAGTGTCCATATTGTTGTGACAAATAAACAACCACAGCCAAATATTATCCTCATAAAAACGGTAACAATATGAATCTATGAATAGATAGATTGATCGATCCTTAATTCATCCCCCGAAGGGCAATTATTAAGGTGTAATAGCAGCAATATAATGTCGAATACAAATTAAAAAACCTGGATTTAAGGGGGTTTAGGGACTATAGACGTTGCAGACAATAGACAGAAAGATACAAAATTAATTATGACAGAAATTAGCCTCTGATACACTGCTTATGGACTCTCTGACTCTCTCCCACCTGTGCAGTGCAGGTTAACACCTTGTAGTGAGAGGGGGGGGCATGGAGGGGGGGGGGGGGGGGCTGCAAGGAGGAGCAACATGTGGCTGCGGGGGAGGGGAAGGGGGCTTACTCATGTCTTTTCGAGCCTCCTCCACGGCCCCCCCCTCCCTTCCACCCACCCCCCCCCCCCCCGACCTCTTTTCTTTGTCGAGTGAATGGTCCATGTCCAGTCAGCTGTGGTCTCCCTGATGCAACCTGACATCCAGACCAGCTCAGCACTAACTCCCTATGGTCACAGCACTGGCTGGCCTGCAAGTGTGTGTGCGTGTGCGTGTGTGCGAGAGAGAGAGAGAGAGAGAGAGAGAGAGAGAGAGAGAAGCTCATAGCTCACGCTTGCATTAAAAACAGAGAGGCATGAATGTGTCCAAATAGCTCCTGCTTTGCGCCGCAAGACATAAGCAAACAAGATGATAGTGTGTGTGTGTCTGCATGTGGCTTCATCCTGGTGTGTGTGTGTCTGTGCGTCTTTGTCCATGTGTGTGTGTGTGAGAATGTGTGAGGGAAGGGAAGAGAGCAGCGTCGAATGAGCACTGTAAATATATGTGTGTTCGTGTGTGTGTGTGTGTGAGTGTGTGTGTGTGTGTGAGTGTGTGTGTGTGTGTGTGTGTGTGTGTGTGTGTGTGTGTGTGTGTTTGTACGCAGGCGCACATGCATGCGCCTGCTTTCATGCATATATATGTGTGTGTCGCAATTTCCATGTCTTTCCTCGCACATATGTTAGGTATGTGTGAATGTGTGTGTGCCTGTGTGTGTGTGCCTGTGTGTGTGTGTGTGTGTGTGTGAAGTCATCCCACTATTCCCCAACAACAAGCCGTACGGGTGCGTGTGCCAGCAGACCCCCCACCGGCCGCAGCAGGCCCCTGTCCTTCTGCCAGTGTTCAGAACCACCCTCGCCTCCTGTCTGCCCGCTCCTGCAGTCCAGTCCTGTGTCTTCCACCAGCAAGCACAATATGGACCGCTCACCACCAGCAGTGCCCCCAATGCCAGGCTCTCTCATTTCGCCGTCTTTTCCTCCATTTATTCTCGGGTGGCATTGTTGTATTATTATTTTTACTTAGTACTCCTGCTGTAAATACTGCAAATATTGTGGATGTTCTGATCCTCTAATTCGTGTTATTTGTATTGTATTGTATTGTATTGTTCGTTCGCAACCATTCCCGCTGGGCATCGCCACTTTTTCATTTCACTTCACCATCCTGTATGTGCGTGTGGCAATTAAACTTCCTGAATCTTGAATTATTAAGATGACTTGTTGCAAAGGGTGGATAAGGAATGAAAAGAATACCACTGTGAAATGGAGAACAGTAGAATCGGTGTTTGCCACTGTTAGCCTCGATCAAATTAATTCTGTGGAATGACCCACAAGGCTGTATATTCTGCTCAGTGTCAAAACCACATGAAGCCCCTAAAAAACTGTTAGGGTCGTTTTATATTTGTGATCTTCAGCTCCTGGTGGTGGGAGGTCTCAATATTCCAGTGTATCGTGTTACCGGTGGCATGCTTAAAAGCCACCATAGACAGGAAGAGACTCTCTCTCAGGACCAGATCAGTGACTCTCAACTGGTCTCACCTCAGGACCCCACATGTGTCACCATGAGTCACTGAGTCACCACCCAAATAAAACAATGGTATTCACCAATATTGTAGTAATCACTTACTCTTTGTAAGTCGCTTTGCATAAAAGCGTCTGCGAATGCCCTAATGTAAATCTAGCTGTAATCACAATGCCTTTGTGTACTGTTGAAAACACCAAGTGTACAAAATGCTGCAACAATTGGGGCTAAACACAATGAAAACATGATCTTGAAAAACAATGTTTCAAGATTCATTCAGATCCAAGAAGTATATTCCTCACATACACATGTGAGGAATATGAAAACGTGGCGATGCCCCGCGGAAAGTGCAACAGAACAATACAAATATCACAAATTGGAGGGATCACAATCAGAATATCCACACTTTTACAGTCTTTCCAGTAAAAAAGAGCTGCTTCTTTATTTGTTAAGAAATGAGAAATGTAGCCAAATAAACATATAAAATATATAAAACAGCAAGGCATATAAACAAGTAGGCATGTAAACAACCAAGGCAATATATAAAAAAAATTAATAGTAACTGCCGTAGTTAATTCATGTGGCATCATTCTTCTTCTAAAGATCAGGTTTTGGCGTATGTAATGCCCTCGCCCTCGCCTCGCGTCCCGTAAGTGGGTCACGAGGGTGGAAACACTGCTCTAGACCTAGACTCCATCCATTTTGTTATGGTGTCGTGTTGTGGTGATAGTTGGCTTGTGCGCTGAGGAGATTAACATTTAGCGACCGAGTGTGAAGGGAGTGAGTGGGACAGATTTCGGGAATGTTAAGATCTTCAGAACGTTAACCCTTATCGCCCAGTTGGAATAAGGGTCGAATGAGGTTAGTTATATATATCCGTTAAAACGACGGTTTGTATTGTTGCCTATGTGTTGGTTTGAAAGAATTTGACAAATGCTGTGAATGCACGTTGTGAATTCAACAGTGGCACATGACAGGAGATGACCTTCAATGGGGATTCAATCTGACTCCTTAAAGTTTATCAATGGTGTCACCAGTAACAAGAAGAGAACACAGATTATGATTATTATCAACTGACATATCGGACATCGGGTCATCTGGGTTAAGAGGGGTAAACGATTAGTCTGTCCCCTGTCAGGTCGTAACTGGTATCAAGACCACTACAATTAAATACACTAAATAATAACTATACAATCAATGTATTCTGACCCAGCACTCAGCGCAATGTGAGAAACATTGAGATGGATGCAGTATTTGGGCCAAACACTCCTAATGTGCCTAAGAGATAGACAGCCATGAGCTCAGCAACCACACACATATGCAGACACACACACACAACACACACGCACACATGGACATTACACACACAGACACAAACTTGCGTATGTCGGTGCCCCATCCCCCACCCCACCCTCTTTGCCCAACTCTCCGTCGGTTACACAGCACGCACACACACAACACACACACACACACACACACACACACACACCACACACCACACACCACACAGCACACACCGCAACACACACACACACCACACCACAACACACACGACACACACACACACACACACCAACACACCAGGGCTTACTCCAATCATAGTCCACCTGTCTTGATGCAGCCTATGAATGAGTGGCCTTTTACCACACATGTGCATTATATACACCACCACCACAGCAGCGGTGGCCGAGAGAGCCTACAGGGACAGAGAGAGAGAGAGAGAGAGAGAGAGAGAGAGAGAGAGCCCTCTGTCGTATATAATAGTATATGCTAGCTACTACACTTATATACTTAGTACTTACTTACACATGGGGAATGTTGTTGATGGTGGTTTCAATTAAGTCCGATTCATATGGTATAGGCTACTCTGCTCCACACACACACACACACACACACACACACACACACACACACACACACACACACACACACACACACACACACACACACACACACACACAACACACACACACACACACACACACACACACACACACACACACACACACGCACACACACACACACACACACTCATGATTCCACACACATACAACAGATCAACAACAGCAAGAGATCACTGTGCATCAAAGACTAAACACCTAAATGTCAGGAGACCTTGATGGATCCCGGTGGGTGGGAGATCGCCATGGTAATGACCCTGCAGTACAGTGACACCAGCAGTACGGCTCGTGGGTCTTAATTGTTAACTACATTGTGGTCGCTCACTCCGACAGAGAGAGAGCTCTTTTCAGCGTGGTCGGCACCGAAGCGTAATCTGCTGGCATTAACTTGCTCTCTAAAAAAAGCTCTCTCAACAGGGATTAGATTATCATGGTAAGGTCAGACTCCCTCTCTCTCTCTCACTCTCTCTGTAATTCTGGTCCTCCATTTCTTTTTTTTCCTCCCCATCTCTTGTGTGACATTTTGGACTGTATACCTCCGAATGTGCTATCTCTCTCGCTTCCCCTCTTTCTCTCGCCCCATCTCTTGTGTGTATGCCTCTCTCTCCCCCCCTCTTTCTCTCTCTCCCTTTCCTACATGTTAGTACCCCCCCCCCCCCCCCTCTCTCTCTCTCTTTCTCTCCCTCTCTCCTCCATATGACCACATGCAGCTTAATAAGCAGGTAGTAGTTATATATACTGTGTATATATATATATAGCGGGTGTGACGTGAGAAGCTAATTATATACGGGCCTTAAGAGGAGACAGCATCATTAGCCAGCCAGCTACCTTTCCCTTTCCCCGCATTCAACATCTGCTGTGATGTCACCGCAGCTCGGTTCCTGCGGTGGTGTGCGGCCATTATTATAATGGAAATTCCACAGCACCAATTCCATCCATATTAGAACCCGACCCACGACGGCCAATGAGAACGCAGATCACAGTGTCACCTGTCCACGCCCGCCCCCGCCCACCCCGCCCCCACCCTCTTCCCCGCAATCGCCAACAAACATTATCCCTTGCTCAAAGGAAACGCATCAAGGCCGCCCTTTTTCGCTGTGGCGGGTCCGACCGCTCCTCAAATCAATAGCCCGGATCATATGTCTTCCATCATTAAAAACTGTGTAATGACATGAATGACGAGTACAACATGGCACTCCTCCTCGACAGGGGGGTGGTGGTGGGGTAGAGACACGTTCCACATCCTGTCATGTTTAAGGTAAGGGTGGGGGGGACTGAGAAAGGGTAAGGAGATATGAGCTGAGCCCACCGCCGGGCCCCGAAGCCAGCAAAAGAATGACAGCTGGCTGCAGGATTAGGTTTCCTATAGGCTGCTGCATCTTTTACGCCCACGCCCCATTGGACGAGAGCGGGAGTCGGTGTAATCTGATTCCCCCGGACCCATCCAATCTCCTTGTGTCCTGGCGGTCTCCGGGGGGGGTGAGGGGAGCGGGGGCGAGGCAGAAGGGATCTAGTGGTGTGGACGCCTTACTCATCCCTCCTCCCATCTTCCATCTGGACTCATTCCTCCTCCACCACCATCAGCCCCTCTTATACCACCACCTTCACCTGCTTCTCCTCCTCCACCTCCACCGCCAGTTCCTCCTCCACCACCACCACCACCAACTCCTCCACCACCACCATGTGTTTTTTTAGTGGTCTGGGATCTACTCTCTCTCTCACGCACACACACACACACACACACACACACACACACACACACACACACACACACACACACACACACACACACACACACACACACACACACACACACACACACACACACACACACACACACACACACACACGCACACAACACACACACACCAGAATGAACGGGATAGGCCATTCCAGTTGTGGTCATGTTCTTGCATTGTGTTGGGTCTGTGTGCGTGTGCATGCATGCGTGCGCGTCTGTGTGTGTGTGTGTGTGTGTGTGTGTGTGTGTGTGTGTGTGTGTGTGTGTGCTCTTTCAAGGTACGACCTGACTCAACATAAACGCAGATCTCTTTTGTCGCGCACCTGTGCCCGCGTTTCTTCTTTCAGAGATGAGGAACAGATGTTTTCGGTGTAACGGCAGATCGGCTTGCGTTACGGAATCCGTGCATCGTGTTATGACAGGACACGCCGTATCAAAGTCGCCCCTAACAGAGAAAAAGCCTTGCTCTGTTGGCCATTGAAGTTATGACTAAAAGAGAGACAATGAAGGTGTGCTTTTATATAATTGTCTCTTGTTTCCATGTGTAAATTACCTTTCATCATCATGTGCAATATTCCTCATGTGCAATACTACTTCTCACGACTACTACTTCTAATATCATTGCCAACTTGTTTTGTTTACTGAATATCTTACCTATATTTTCCTCAGGCTTATTCACTGTACATTTATAAATGTATTATTTTATTCTGTTTATTACTCTGTTGTTTATTATTCTATTGCGATGCTTATGCTTATGTTGGTATTTTGAGCAACCTCTGGCACAAGAATTTCCTTTGGGATGAATAAAGTTCTACCAACCCTAAGCCTGTCTTTCTTGAGACTAAACATTAGACTACAGCGCTGACATCCCGACTCATGCTAAGGCTATTAGGACAACAGCTGTTACATCAGGAGGCTAGATAGCTAGCTAGCTAGCGTATAGCGGCATCATGCTAACCTGCTGGAATGGAGAGGTCTTTGTGTTTGACACATGGCTCGATGCACATCACACGGTCCCGGTGTGAGTGTTACTAACATCGTCGTCATGGTCACGTCAAGGGCACCACGATGACACACTTCCTGATGCCGTCCAATGACCTCCTAGGGTAATTTCAGGAATTACTTTAAAAGGGATGATTTCATAACATCAATACATTTTTTAGCTTGGTTGTATAGTGTGAGATACTTGTGATTAGATGCTTGTTATACTATGATTAATATGGAGCATCGCGTGTGCTGGTATTGTACAGGGTTCTGACAGCTCAGACAACAATACAATCTAAACAATGAGCCTTTGAAAAAGTACCTTCAACAAATGTTAATCTGAACAGCTGGTCGTGGTAGGCATGTGTCTTTGTTCAAACCCCACAGTGTATCGTGTACGTTGAATCTGATCACAAGTATGTTCATCCATCTTTATGTCTTTAATTAATGTCTTTAAAACAAATGATGTAAGATGTAACTGGATCTAACCCTAGACCTATGGCAAACTAACCATGTTTTTATATGTTATTCTCTTACTCTCTATAATCAGGCCACATGTACTAAAATTCTACACTATCAGGACAAATCTAATCCAAATAAGAAAAATTACACACACACACACACACTGCACTACCAACACCTAATCTGCTCTCTCTTCCCCCCCCCCCTACCCCCCCTCTCCGATTAAATATTTTTTTCGTCAGCACAAATGTTGCCACCCACCCTAACCTACCAACCACCCTTGACTCACTGGTAGCTGTTGCACACACACACACACACACACACACACACACACACACACACACACACACACACACACACACACACACACACACACACACACACACACCTAACACACACACACTTACACGCTGCCTATTGATTGTCCTGTGAGGGAGATTACCCTAATAGCTGGGATTACCTCTCCCCACATGTTGTGGGTGGACAGTGGGGTGGGGGTGAGTGGGGGGGTGAGGGTGTATGGGGACAAGTTGCAATGATGTGCAAGGTCTCCATCTAAGTGTGTGTGTGTGTGTGTGTGTGTGTGTGTGTGTGTGTGTGTGTGTGTGTGTGTGTGTGTGTGTGTAAGTGCCTGTATGTGTGTGTGTGTAAGTGCCTGTGTGTGTGTGTGTGTGTGTGTGTGTGTGTGTGTGTGTGTGTGTGTGTGTGTGTGTGTGGTGTGTGTGTGTGTGCCTGTGTGTGTGTGAGTATGTGTGAGTGAGTGTGTGCCTGTGTGTGATGGTGGTGGTGGTTGAATTCTTCCTTCCTTTCCCCCTATTAACATATTGAATGGACACACACAATTGGCACACTTTGTTTCTTGACTCATTTCCAACCCCTGTTTAGAAAGCGAAATAAATAAACGTAGGTTTCTTTCTTTGGCAGTCATAATAAACTTCTTATTGAGCAGGATATGGGGGCAAGGCCTTGCGTGTGCGTAATAACAAGCATGTTAATGAAGCACCCCTGGGTGCACTTGTCACATGATTTTGACCACACATTTTGGCGTCCTTACAATGAAACGCTGGTGCGCAGTTGGGATGTTTGTGTGTGTGCACGTGTGTTTGTGTGTGTGTGTGTGTGTGTGTGTGTGTGTGTGTGTGTGTGTGTGTGTGTGTGTGTGTGTGTGCGTGAGTGAGTGAGAAATAGAGAGAGAGAATGTTTTCAAACAAATGTGATGTGTTCGTCCAAGTCATGATGTTAGCGCCAGACAGAGAGACAGAGAGAGACAGAGAGAGAGAGAAGAGGAATTCTGGTAATCCGTGGCTGTTCCTGTACAATGGCAGCCTTGTGTGTGTGGTGTGTGTCCTGCCGCTATAACTAACCACCACCACCACCACCACCTCCACCAATAATTAGGAGCCACACGTTGACAATACCACACAAACAATAAACAATAAAACAATAATAATAATAATAATAATAATATAATAATAATAACAACAACATTAAGGGAGGGGGAGAATGGGAGGACGTTGGGCCCATGCTTGTGTGCGTGGTGAGTTGGTGGCGTCCCTCCACCACCACCAAGACGTTAAAGCCACATTGTTCTGGAGAGTGTGTGTGTGTGTGTGTGTGTGTGTGTGTGTGTGTGTGTGTGTGTGTGTGTGTGTGTGTGTGTGTGTGTTTGACGTATGGGCAACTTTAGCGCACACACACACGCACACACCACATTCACCACATTAACAAACACACACACCGGCCCGGTTAGTGTGTGTGTGTGTGTGTGTGTGTGTGTGTGTGTGTATGTGTGTGTGTTAATGTGGTATGTGTGTGTGTTAATGTGGTGTGTGTGTGTGTGTGTGTGTGTGTGTGTGTGTGTGTGTGTGTGTGTGTGTGTGTGTGTTTCAACTGGATTGTCCATCCACGGGACTGGATCAACAACAACAACAACAACAACAACAACAACATCTACTCGGTTATTAAATCACCAACAACAACAACCAACAACAATAACAACAACAGCAGCAATCCACCACCTACCTCGCGTCGGCAGCCGCAACAAAAAGAAAGTTGATCCCCGCGTCGCTCCGTCCCACGCGGTCCCGCGGACAAAGTTGTTGTTTCAATCAATCAATCAATCACTGCCGCACACACACATTCACATTCTAAACGGCGACGGGATCTCGAGCCATCATCCTCCTCCTCCTCCTCCTCCTCCTCCTCGCGCCGCTGCTGCTGCTGCTCGCGCCGCTCTGACGAAAAAAAAGTGAAGTCACGTGACGCGCGAGAGATAACGAGCTCGAGCCCAGCGGGTCCACCACCACCACTACTCCCACTACTATCAGTAGGCGACACCCAGTCACCACCACCACTACTCCCACTACAACCAGTAGGCGACACCCAGTCACCACCACCACTACTCCCACTACTACCAGTAGGCGACACCCAGTCACCACCACCACTAATCCCACTACTACCAGTAGGCGACACCCAGTCACCACTCTACTCTCACTTCACTACCAAGTAGGCGACCACCCATCACGCACCACCACTAAGTCCCTACTCTACCAGTAGGCGACAACACTACTACCAGTCGACTACCATCACACACACACACACAAACACACCCCACCACCACCACCACGGGATGTCCCATTCATCCACTGAAGCACCACTGCCATGATGACTATGTATTATATATGTTTTTCACAGCAATGGAAACACACGTGTATAGATTCAAGATTCATGATTTTTATTAGTGACATACACATACAGGATATGCAATTAAATGAAAAGTGGCGGTGCTCAGCGGAGGGATCAGAATATTTACAATATTTACAGAATTTACACTAAAAAGAGCAGCAGAAAGAGCATGAGAAATATGTACAAAAAATTTAAAAGGCAATTAAAAATTAAAATATACAAAATATGAAAAAATAAACAGAATAAAGTGAGTACATACTATGTACGTTTGCATGTATGTATGTTATAAGTAATGTAATAAGTTATGTAGTGAAATTATTTATTTATTATTTATTGTGATGGGTCCGTTCTACTGTATTTAGGTATGGCAGTGTACCAGGATAGACACAACTAGTTAAATAAAAAGTGAAATATACACGGGCCATGTTGGTAGTGGTGCGACATACATATATAAATCCGACCTAATGTTAAATTGACAGGAACAGGAAGTTACTTTACCCTTCTTCTACAGGAACAGGAAGTTATGTTACCCCGCTTCTACAGGAGCAGGAAGTGACGTTATCCTGCTACTACAGGAACAGGAAGTTACTTTACCCTGCCTTTGATGACCTTTTGAAGCCTTGATGCAGATAATCTACAATATTAGGCCTATTGCTATGGTGGAATTTGTTTTCTGTTGTTATTGTTTTACATGAAAGGCATTCAGGTTTTAGATTGTTTACACAGAGATGGTTTAGCACTACCTGAACAAACCCCAAATTAAGTAGACCTATAGGTTTACTAATGATACAAACTAAACCAATTAATAGGTTGTTGTTTGTCATCGGTGATGGTGGTCAAAATGCCGATTTAAAGAAAGAAAGGCCTACTCACATTGTAAATAATTGCATAATGATAAGATAAGATAAAACTGTATTGATCCCGAAGGAAATTCTTGCGCCAGAATTTGCAAGAGATATAAACAATAGAATAATAAAAGTAAAAAATAAAATAAAATTACAAATTTACAGTAAGTCTAAACCTAACAGAAATATAAAAATCTAGAAATATAGGCAATATATTCAATTCAGTTACATGAAAGTAATACAATTATTAAATAACTTAAATAATAAAATGTAGAATTATTATTCACAATTCGCAATTCTACTGCAACTCAAGTAACGGCAGCATGAGAATATTTAAAGTTAAGTTAATGTTGTGGTGGCACAACACAGTCATAAACTGGGTTTGTTTGGCTGGAGTGATGGGGGAGGGGGGGGTGCGGTCCCCCTAGTCATCCCTTGGGGGCGCCATTGCACTCCCATAACTCAGCGCCGGCCTCAAGTGAGCACAATCTGGAGTATATTCCCATATTCTCATCAGCATAATAATAATAATAAAATCCCACAATGATTTATCAAAGGTCTTTCCTGGGTCTTCCAAGAGGAAATATGAAATCATGATAACAGCGGCCGGCTATCTTTATGGCAGATGGACTGTGCTTTTTTAAGGAAGTCATATAATTGTAATTAAGTGGCCTGGGAGTGGGGGGAGTTACTGTTATGAGGTTGTGATACTCAATACACACACATAGGCCTATACCACACAGCTCTAGCCGACAGTTAGGCCCAGGTGGATGCTTATAGTAATAACAATACGAATAATAATAATAAATGACTAATACATCAGAACTAAGTATTTTTACAGTAGAATACCATTAGTCAATATGAAGGCCTATATTATATAATCTGTGGTGGATGTTCAACAATATGATAGACTACTGGCAGCCACATCCACCAGATAGGCTATAGATGGATTATGAGTAGTTATATGTATTAAGCCATGCAATGTTTGAGAAAATATCCGTCATCCCTCCCATCAGCCTATGTGTCATTCATGATAAGTATCCGTGTTTAAAACCAAGGAACAACATAACACAACTTCATGGCTTTTCATATGTTTTCCATCCACTTACATTTGATCTTTTCTTTTATGTGTTTTTGGTAGATATTCTTAATAATATTGTAATGTTAGGTTGATGCTGCTCTCATCAGACAGCTGTTTCTTTTCTCTTTCACTGTCCCATAAAAAAAGAAAGATCAATATTTTGCATTATTTGTTCATGGGTCCAGTATAGAAAACAGCACTATGACGCCCCAGTGGCTGAATATAAGGGCAAGATTCATAAGTTCACATTAACGTCCATATTTCCAGGGGTGACTGGTACTTCATCGGATGATTATTCACGGTACAGGTGGGTGCACACGAAGGTGGCCTGAATGATACGAATGGTGAATGATCTGACCTGTCACGCTTATGTTATGGACAGGACACCCACCTCAAGGTGAATTAGCCCATAACACCCAACGTTGTCAGGGGAGCACACGCAAGGGTGGTGTGTGTGTTGTGTGTGTTGTGTGTGTCATGTGATCAGATATGTTCCCGGCAGTGAAGAAAAAGTTGTCATTCGAGGGAAATGTGGCTTCTCCAACAGAGGGAGGGCCCAATTTGGAGCCATGAAACATTCATCAACCGAGTCGGGCCTCTTCCGCCTGTTTCACAGATAATCTAATTCACTCATTCACTGCTGATGGGCTTTCCGCTATCAACAGCTCACAATCAGAGTCATATCTGAGACTCAACCTCATCGGAGACCAACACCCTGGACCAAAATAGACGACAGCCACTAATTCCATCAGCGAGTCCATCACCATCAGTATGACTCACACGCACACACACACACACACTCTTTCCTATTAGCACTGGTGGGTTGATCCTGCTTAAATATTAACCAATATGCGGAGTAAATGGTGTGTTGGTAGTGGATAGGTTAACACTGGATGCACAACACACACACACACACACACACACACACACACACACAGCCAACGTACCAGGCAGGTGCAGGACAGGTGATAGTAGACCTGATCACCCAGACACGTGTCCTGGCGTAGTGGCAATAAACTGCAGTCATGGTGTTTCCTTGGCAGTAGCAGCTTGTAGTTTCAGGAGTTAGTCATGTTTTCCAGTTAATAAAGCAGGAATGATTACATAGCAAGGTCTTTCCAGAGTATCTCACCCACACAACACACAACGCTGTATTTGTATTTGTATTGTATTTGTTTATTTTGTGTGTGTTTTTACTTTCAGTGGAAGCTTAAGTAGTTAAGTCATGTTAATTTTAGCAATAGATAATGATTCTTGAGTCTTTTCATATCACCCCCACACAACACACTAAATGTCGGTGTGTTTGCACAGACAGGACACACACCTTCACACACACCTGTACTACACGTGTGTACATACATATACTGTATATACATGTGTGGTATTCTACTTGCTTGCGAGTGGAGTTATTATTAATGAGGATGTGCATGTGCCATACATATCACAAGGTGACCAAGGTCTGTCTCTCCAGTTGACCACAGCTCCCAGCCTCGGCTCTTGGCTCCTCTAATTTGGGTGTTTTCTCGGCTGAATATGACCGGGGGGGGGGGGGGGGGGCGGAGGCTGCTTTCATTATGGCTGACATGTTTGCTAATGCTGTTGACCGCCACCCAGTTAATTTATTTTATGCCGCAGAAGATTTCCAGCAGCTCCCAATAACATTGGACATAGGGAGGTTGAGCCATTAGGTAAGGCATATTTTTGTATAGGTTTACTTATTGTTATTCTTCATTCCCTTTATGATGTAAAGTTTATGATGTCTCTTATTACCTCATGTGTTTCATGTTTTATTTATGTTTCTATATTATCAATTACTGTTGTTACTTTATTCTTGAAAATTAGATTTAATTGGTGTGATGTCCATAATCCTATGGATGGCATACGCTATATAAAATAAGATAAAACAATAAAGCAATCATCGTGCTAAATAGAATGATAAGTTGAGGGGATCCTATTTCAACAATATTGGAATATAAGGTTGAACATGAGTTTAAACTGTGGTTGCTCGAGCATTGGTCATAACCCCTTGAATAAATAATCACAACATGCAGTAGCAATAATGCATAATTGGATAACATAATCATAAAGGAGGAGATGATATGAATATTTATTGTTGTGACATTTTCACAGCGTACACCTGAGCCCATCTCCAGAATTAGATTGTGTTTCTGAGCAACCATAAGGAGCTGGAAGAATGCAGGGACCAAAGGCTGTGGCTTTTGGTGCTATTTCTCATTATCTTTATCATTTTATGATCTTTACCAAGACAATAGCATGCAATTCCCTTTTTTCCACAGATTTTCACACAAAAAATGGAAATATTCACAACTGATTTTGATGTAGATATTTCTCGATATTGATTTCAGCTCTTCTTACACTCATCAACATGTGCATCAACTATACATTTCCATTGCATTTAGATTTAGGGCATTTGGCATTTGCTTTTATCCAAAGCGACTTACAATAAGTACATTTGTTGAAAGAGACAGCAATATATCACTGTGGTATATAAAGTTAAGAATAGAACAGGTTTCAAGCATTCATTGTTGCAAGGTTAATAATGTTTCATAATTACTAGGTTGCCTTCATAATAGCTGGGATAACAGCAAAAGTGCCACTCTGAGTGCATTACCAACATCTAAGAACATACAATATGCTAAACAATGCTAAGTACTATTATTTAAACATGCAAGTTAGTGCTAGGTTTCGCAGAGGGGGAAGGGCGGGGGGCTTATGCAGAATCCAGGTAAACTCTGAACCAGGTCTTGAGTCTCTTGCGGAAGCTGGTGAGTGACTCTGCCATACTGACATCGGCCAGGAGCTCATTCCACCACTGCGGTGCCAGAACGTGACAGGGTGGTGTCTGACAATTGTTTGGATATAGGTAGGGGCAGTTCCGCTTACAGCCTTGTAGGCCAGTACCAGTGTTTCGAATCTAATGCGAGCGAGTACCGGGAGCCAGTGTAGGTCGAGGAAGAGGGGTGTTACATGGGAGAATTTTGGTTGAACACCAGGCACGCTGCTGCGTTCTGGATGCATTGTAAGTGTTCGCAGAAGCAGGTAGTCCAGCCAGGAGAGAGTTGCAGTAGCCTAGGCGAGTGATATCCTCAATGGTGACAAGTAGGTCCATCTGAGGGTAGTCTTTCCCCGGCATAAAGAGAAGCTCATTCGTGTCTAGGTTAAGCTTCAGGTGATTGGCAGTCATCCATTTGATGTCGGCCAGGCATTTAGAGATGCGTGTTGCAATTTGGGTGTCAGAGGGGGGGAAGGAAAGGAACAGTTGGGTGTCGTCTGCATAGCAGATATGCAAGGGTGCAAGGTCTGGACAGGGAGCCATTCCATGTGACCTGATAGGTGCGTTCTGTCCGGTAGGAAGTCAACCAGCTATTCTTACACCCTGTTCATCAACTATACTTCATAACCATTTCCCCCTCAACCTCCAACAGAGAGCGTTGTTTCTGTCGGAGAAGAACGCCGTTCCGTCTTTGTCAACGCTCTGAGCCACGCCACGCAGCAAGTCTGGAAGGCTCTTCAGAAGGGTGACCTTTGTGCGTCGACCTTCCGCAACACGGGACTTCTCTGTGTGTGTCCTTCCTCAGATGCCAAAAATGGACGTTAAGACCCTGGAGTTCTTCAATGGCATGCTGAGCGTGTGCCGGGAGAACCCGTCCTGCAACGACTCCCTGCTGCTCCTCGGCCGCCAAAACGCCAATGGCAGTGGTGGCGCGGGTGGGGTCTACGGCCTCAACTTCCCCGGGGACGGCGCCCCCTGGCTGCGCATCCTGGTCTCGCTGGTGTATTTCTTGGTGGCCATGGCCGGCGTGGCGGGCAACCTGCTGGTGATGTTCCTACTCTACTCCACGCGCACCATCACCGCCGGCACCATCAACTTCTTCGTGTTCAACCTGGCGATGGCCCAGCTGCTCTTCTCTCTGGCGCTGCCCTTCTGGGCGGTGGAGATGGCGCTGGACTACAGCTGGCCCTTCGACCTGGCCACCTGCAAGGCCATCTCCCTGCTGACGGGCCTCAACGTCTACGCCAGCTGCTTCTTCCTGACCGCCATGAGCCTGGCGCGCTACTGCTCCGTGGCCACCGCGCTACGCCCCTCCGCCTCCGCTGCCGCCGCCCTGTGGCGCCGCGGCTTCCGCTGCTCCCGGGTGGTCACCGCGGTGACCGTGTGGGTGGGCGCGCTGGTGACGGCGGCACCCCGCGCCCTCTTCGCCGATCTCATCCACGTGGGGCCTGGCAACGACACGGTGTGCCTGTTTCGCTTCCCCGACGGCACGGCGTGGCTGGGTGTCAACCACCTGCTGCGCGTGGTACTGGGCTTCCTGCTGCCCTACGGAGTCATCGTGCTCTCCTACCTGCTGCTGCTGCGCTTCCTGTGCCGCCACAAGATGAGCGGCGTGCGCCCGGGGCGAAAGTCGCGCGTCTCCAAGTCGGTGGCGGTGGTGGTGCTGTCTTTCTGCGCCTGCTGGTTCCCGTACAACCTGCTGACACTGTGGACCGCACTAATCCAGCTGGACATCGTGGACCTCAGCCCCTCCTTCTATCTGGCGCAGACCTACTTCTTCCCGCTGGCCAACTGCCTGGCGTTCACCAGCAGCTGCTTCAACCCCGTCATCTACTGCCTGGTGCGGCGGGAGTACCGGGCCGCGCTGCGCACCCTGCTGCTCCGCTGCGGCCTGGCCATGGCGTCCAAGGTGTGCTTGATGGACCGCGTCGACGCCTCAGGCGGCGAGACGGGGGCGGGGGCGGGGCCGGGGACCCGTCACCAGCTGCAGTGCATCCCCCTCAACAATATGGACAGCCAGACGGGCCAATCGGATACGACCAGGAGGGACGCGCCTCCCTCGTACACTTTGGTGTGAAAAAAATACAGCCCGCCGATGCCGCCCTGGTGGTTAGGAAAGCATTGAAGTGTCGGTAAACAGCGGTTAAACGGTTTGGCGGTTTAGCGATTAACGATTTGGCTGTTTTTTGTCAAGAGCATTTTGTTTCGTGTGAGATTTGTATAAAATTGTGCACTTCAGAATGACTTGTTTTTCTTCTTTTCAGGTTACAGGAATATATGGTGGGTGGGGGGGAAGAGGATGAAAATGCAGACTAATTCTAATATATTCAAATTAATTTAACACATCTTTCTTGTAAGTACTTTGGATTCAGCAGTGCCAAATGAATAAACAGCCCCTCTCTGCTATACTATTCTGTGCATATTGAATACATTACTGTGTACTTAATTAATGTAATTCTAGTAAGTATCATGTTTTTAGCGTATAATAATGATTATAGGCTAAAATGGGGATTTTGCCATGAGGGTATTGCAGTTTTCTGTCTCCACCTAGTGTTCATTCAACGTAACTGACTAATATTGGCTGAATAATGAGATCAATTCGGCAAAATGTATAGAATATTCATGTGTTAAATCGTATCATGTGTGCGCATGGCTTTCTTGGAGCTATTAACCTCATATTAACGCAGATAATTGCCATTTTGATTCTTTCTTGTATTTATTCTCATAAATATTGTATATAAACAAGTGTAAATATCAACACCAAAGGTGGTTCTCCCGAAAATCTGCTTTATCTTCTCGATTAAATAGTGTATTTAAACCATCCATGTTTTTGTCAATGCTATGATTTGTGAATTACGCATAATACAAACAAGTGTGATGCATGATAATATGTTGGAGTCTCCAGAGAATTGTTCAGAAGCTTACAGTTTCTCCTTGCCCGTTTAAAGATGTTAATTTGTTTTTGCATCCACTTGAATAACACGTTGAATAAATGATTTATGCAAGTGTGAACAGGAAGGAAAAAGAAAAACCACTCATACATACAGAACGTTGAAATACTTAGTTAATAAGGGTTTATTAATTTACTGAAATCACCGGGTAAAATGTATATGTCACAGGAGAAATGAATGAATACATTCTCTTTACTCCAACATAATAAACCATATCAATCATATATACTTACACTATAATAATAATAATAATAATAATTTGAAGCATGAATAGTACCACCAACGACTACATCACATTCACCGCACAACACATCACCTGGGGGGTGTGGTGGTGGGGGGGGGGGGGGGGTGGAGGATATGGCTTTAGTCAGAGGGAGGGGGGAGGGTGGGGGGCATGGCTTATTTTAAAAAAGGTTTTACATCCAATAGGCTTTAACTTAAGTCCCCCAACCAAGCTGTGATAATTAGCCTGGCTCCCAAGTGCTATAGAGTTAATTTCACAAAAACACTGATTTCCAGTATGTATTTGTATATGTATATATTTATATATACATATATATATACTGTATATATATATACACATCATCATCATATATTAATTCAATTCTGTAGGTAAAGAATGCTTTCAAATAAACTTTAGTTGAAGTATGTCTACCCTCAGTGTTTTTCAAATGATTATCACAGTTTTGAAATTTATAATATCGTTCCTCCTCACCAAACGCAACATGTCCAAAACTGTCTCGTGCTAAATTCACATTACACATTCAAATTATTTCATGTATACACTTAAATCAATTTGGTATTTTTAAAGTCAAAACTAAGGAAATGTTTTTAGCCCTGCAGTATCTCTTATAAAACAACAAAATCAACCACTTCCACCCTCCCTTGCCCAAGAGTAAACATGAGTTTCTGTTGAGTGATGTACAGTTTAACATTTCACCACCAGAGCTAAAATGGGGGAATTGGGAAAAGAAAAAAAGCATAAACTACTGAAAATACAAATGGAGAAGGGGTTTTCAAGTACCGAGAGGAGGCGGAGACACACACACACACACACAAGGGTGTACCAGCGGGCTGACACGGAGTGTGTTCCCCCAGCTGTACGGCTAAACCCTCACAACACCGGATTAGCTGCACCCACCTTCCTGTCGTCCGTTCAAATCAAAAAGAAAACAGTTCGTCCTTTTTTCAGCCAATTAGAATCCAGTTGTCGCCGCCAAGGGGATTGGCAGACAGTATATCCAAGTCAGGAATATTCTAAAAATAACCCCAAGAGGAGAAAGAAAGAAAGAAAGAAAGAAAGAAAGAAAGGAAAGGAAGAAAAAAGTGACAAGGACACAATTTGAGAGGTAGCATGCGTCACTACTGCAGATTCAATGTATCCACGCAGGACAGTTGAACCGTTATAAATGTATTATTATAAACTCCCATGTATATTCCTCACTCTGCCTGGGCGGGGGGGGGGGGGGGGGGGGGGGGTAAGTATTTATGCTTTTTTTTCTTCTAAATATGCTTTATTGCAGTGCACCACTCCATAGATAACCAATAACTCCATATCCAAGGCTGTAGAAATGCCCCCCCAACCCACTGCCAACTTGGATAAGTATTTTACTGTATATGCAAATGTGGTTCCTGTACAGCTGCCATCCCATAATTACATTCACAGGCTTATTGTTTCGAGGGGCCGCAGCGAGACGAGTGGGTTTCAAACCGAATAGCGATTCCGTGAATTCATACAAAAGACCCTCGTCCCTACGGTGTTTATAATACATCTTGTGATAGCATCGGTAAATGTGTACATTTGGCCGTTTCGTCATACTTGTAGGCTTTGCTTTCCCAGTATGTATATACTCTGTATTCTAACTTATATTTGGCTTTTTAAAGGCAGATGGTTAGGATTAGTAGTAATATCAATAATGCAATCTAGAATATAAATGATTTAAGCCTATACATACAAAGCCAGGGTAACACACACACACACACACGCACGCACACACACACACACTGCTTATGTATTTTCTCACCGTACTATAAAAAAAGACATAAAATATACAAAGTCGATTTTTTTTCTGTTGTATAATATCGCCGATTTTGGCCCCGTGTGGCACCTAGCTATAAGGCAGTCAGCATCCTGTACAGTACCCTAATATGTGATCGCCTTAGTTGTGCTGTTGTGGTCGTCAACACAATCTTCATGTCTCTGTCAATATCACGTTATGTTCATATTCATAAAGTTCAAAAGGCAAGAATGTCCAGTCTCCCCCTCTCTCTGTCTCTCTCAACAAAAGAGTCACCAGGTTAGATTAGAAACCAAAAAGGCAAAATCAATGTTTATATATAATATGTGTAAATAAATGCTGAAACAGATTTTGTTGCGCTAACACTCTTGTTCGCTGGGAGGAGGAGGAAGGGGAGGAGGAGGAGCAGGAGGGGGAGGGGGAGGAGGAGGAGGAAGGGGAGGAGGAGGAGGAAGAGGACGGAGAGTGACGCGCCATACAGTTCAGTTCAGTTTTTGCTCTTCCATACATCTAAGAAACACATGCAGAAGAAGTGTTGCACATCTATATTTAGAAGGGGACAGTAAAGTAACTCACTAGAATACAGCTCGGTGTGGTGGTGGGCGGCGATGAGGAGGGTGGCGAGGATGAGGAGGGTGAGGAGGTGGTGATGAAGGTGGTGGTGGTGGTGGTGATGATAATAATCATAATCATAATCATAATAATCTGCTTTTATACAACGCAGCAATGGGATGAGTCACCAAAAGCAAAAGGAAATCAAAGCTAAAACAACCCCCCTCAAGAAAGCGTGAATCTAAAATATATATTACACAGATGGCAAGGAAATGGCACCTACTTGAAAATGTCAGGATATAAACATTCTGAGTTTATTGATTTTAGTCGCAGCTTCTTAGTGCTTTGCTGGCTTTGGCCCGCAGCAGCGATGAGTTCTCAGTTCACACGCCGAGGCGCTGAATCAGGCCTCGACTCGTCACCCCTGAGGACCACTCTGACACTTCCTGAGGATTTTTAGCTTCCAAAATAAAAGTCCATTCTTCAAATTATTTGTTCATTATAATTATAGTATTATTTTACAAGCTAACTATATATATAATACATGTATACATGTCGTTATGTTTACTGTGCTGTACTATATTGTATGTATTCAAGTCTTTTTCTCGTTTTTGTAGATTTTCTAACTGCTAAATTATTTGTAAACACGGCTGTTATTTAAAACGTATAACTGTATAATTAGATCTGTGTGTCACGACTCAAGTGGTTTAATTAATAAAGAATTTGTCCATCTAATAAATTGAGTTACACAGAAAAGAATGCATTACTAGTGCCGGAATAGATTATAGTGCATTCTAGGAGGAGTTGGAAACTAAAGATTATTTTTAACTACATTGTCTTTTGAATTAAACTAATTATATACACCTTGTACTAAAAAGTAAAGGTGTAGATGCATATACATCCAGTAGCTTCAAGAAACTTTAGTATATGCATGTAAGCTCGAGAGTTAGTTTAGTTTGGCCATAATCGAAGCAGCAATTAAGTAAGTAAATGGAGTTTGTCCAAAAACCTAATTAAAATCTGAACACTGTAATCAATAGAAATAATGATACTCATTCGTAAACATGTAATTGGTTCAAATCTATCCTCTACACAGTACAAAAACCTTTAAATAAGTCAAATTCTGAAATAAAATTAAATGTTTCTCCCCGACAAATGTATATCTATAAAGAATAGTATATTATTATTTTTCCACATTCTAGCGGGGGGTGGTGTGATGGCATACCTGCGGTCCTGACCATGCAGTGATTGGAGGGGGGTGGGGGTCGGGTTCATAGTGGTCGTCCGATCCGTACGGCGCTGGCTTATACGTTAGGTCGACTGGTGCAGACTGGTGTGTACGTACGCACACACACACACTGCGCTGTGCCACGCAAAAACTGATTGTCAAAGTTCTGGTACAGGCAATTCTTTGTATAATTGTGCAAAAGTTTCTACTGTGTAGAAACTGTGTTCCGCGTCGTCAAAACAAAGAGACTTTGTGCCGTTTTTTCCCCGCTGTTTGCCACGCCGTGTCTGTTGATGGGTCGATGTTCAGCAGGTTGGAATCAAAGCAGGTGTCGTGTAAAACAAATAAATCATGAATAAATAAGGATAATAATTAGTCATAATATTCTGCATAAAATAAAAAGGAGGAGAGAAGTGTCTTAGACGTCCGTCAGTCAGGATCCATAGTTCTGGTTGACAAGCTGAGGGGAAAGAAGAAAATACAATTATTACAATAATCTTGTTTTATACATCTTGTCATTTGTATTGTGTATATACTATATAAACATACAATATACCTATTGTATATTGTTTATTTAATGTATAATTATCTATTTAGTTATTTGGAGATAAACCCAGATACATGTTTTTAGATAAAGTTAAAAAAAAGTCTAAAAGTGATAAAGTAAAGTAATTCTCTGAAATGAAAGAAAATTTTAATAAACCACGTTTTAGTTTTAATGACTTGCTGCTGAACAGACCAGAGACCAAACTACTGCACTCACTGCCCACAGGTTCATTCCTCACATAATAACCGTGGAAAGATTGAAGTACGGATTTTATTCTTAGCAGGTATGATTGACACCTGTCACAACAGCCAGCCTTGCAGACAGAACACAAATAGATGGCAGAGCCTCAACAGTATAGCCCACTCAGGTAGTTCTAGACTCATATGTGCTTTTATATGCGTGAGACTGTATGAAGTACATTCCTGAACATGAGACAATGAACGTATGAACCATAGTCATTGCTCTTGAAAAAATATTTGAAAAATGGAACATTCGTAAATATAGAAATACAGTTAGGATAGGATGTGTTGCTTCCAACTCCATTTTTTAACTGTACTATTTACTCTACGTACATACTATTTACTGGTTGCTATATTCAAAACTGTGTTTAAGTGGAGAATCTGCCTTCTGGCAACAGCTGTGCTGCAAAAATAACAAAATAAAAACAGAACAACACAATCTGAACGCAAGGACAGAAAATGCTGGGGGCGAGAGAGAGAGAGACAGAGAGGGGGGAGAGAGAGGGGGTGGAGGGAGACCGAGACACAGAGAGAGAGAGAGTGAGACAGAGAGAGACAGAGACAGAGAGAGAGGGAGGGAGACAGAGAGAGAGACAGAGAGAGAGAGAGCGAGAGAGAGAGAGAGAGAGACAGACAGAGAGTGAGACACAGAGAGAGAGAAGGAGAGACAGACAGATAGACAAAAAGAGAGACAAGGAGAGAAGGAGAGAGCCAGACAGACAGACAGAGAGAGAGAGGGAGAGAGACAGAGAGAGACAGAGAGGGAGGTGGTGTATAGTGTTGTAAGACACATGCGTCATATCCCTCGCCCACCAGCCCAGTCTCAGCAGAACCAGGGTCTCCTAAAGATTCCGGAGGTTTACTGCTGCATTCGGATGAGTGCTTGTCAGTTTTCTAAAGTAACATACTGTATATATATATGTATATATATATATATATATATACTGTATATATATATACTGATCTAACATTGTATATATATACACACAGTATATATGTATAGTATATACCTCAGGAAAGATTGGAGAACAAAAAAGGCTCATGAACGACACACGCTTTTACTTAGAAACTACCACCTTTTGGCCTTTTCAAAGTAAAAGCGCGAGTAGGTGACATTCACGATTTGAGTCTACGTGCGTGTGTGTGTGATTGACACAACCCACATGCATCCTTCAGCTGCTAAACAATGCTAAGGTTAGCTTGCGTAACGTAATGTAGTTACGAACCTGGTCGGTGAGGATTCGCGTCTTGCTGTCTGGAATCGCTCCCACCCTCAGCTCGTCTTCCACAGCCATGAGTCTACACACACACACACACACACACACACACACACAGGACACACACACACACACGCCAGCATGAAGCCAGATGCTGCTTTCACCGCAGGAGGGGTGGCATTTTTGCTAAAATTAAAATCTTTTTTTATTTTTGTTTACTTACTTCTGGCTACATTCCCTTTTACAGCTGTCCTGATAGTCTTCCCCCAAAACTGAACTGCCTTGGACATAGATAAGGTTCACATCTCATCAAACTGCTAGCCTAGCTGGCCCTCGCACACACACACAAACACACACGGGTCGCTTCGAGGATAGTTGACTAAAAGGGGACATATTATGCCACCAGGTGTGACTGTGATTAGCCATTGCAAGCCGTTTCACAATTGCCATGTGACTACCGCCTAGTGACATCACAAGTGGGAGTGTTCACCTAGATGTATGATGACTAGATCGGCCGACCAGCACTACCCAGTGGACTGTACCGACAGGTATAAACAGTCAGCATACATCTAGGATGGTGGACATTCCCACTTGTGATGTCACTAGACGGTAGTCACATGGCAATTGTGAAATGGCTTGCAATGGCTAATCACACTCACACCTGGTGGTATAACAGGTGACCTTTAACACTCGACGTCAATTGCTTATGTTAGGACACATTGTGAATGTAATGTGAATATACTTCAATCTGTCTCAATCTTTATAATCTATTTTATGGTGAGTTTTCATCTATAACATAATAATAATAACATAAGAGACCACAATAACACAACACAACATGACTTTGTATGACCATAACATAAGTGCAGTGAATCCCAAACTTTTTTAGACCTACGACCCCCATTTTAGCAATTTTTACGACAACCAACAGTCTGTGAACGCTGTTTCAACATAGGTGCCCAATGTGTGCCAGCGAACGTATGCGCATTGCACCACGCCAAGTGATTAGTAGGACTTTGCCTGTGGCTACAATTTGTATAATCTTTCCACACACACAGGACCCTAATGGAGACCTTTCAAAGCATTTAAATATTCTTTTCTTCATTAAAAATGTACTATCAAATATTTATATCTTCTAAGTTAGCAATCTCCCCGTGCAACCTCTGTATGCATAATTTCAGATCAGGGGTCCCGAGCCCAAGATTGGGAAACACTGCCACCATAAAATGTTACCAAAAAACAGATAACACAACAAGAAGACAATGGGGGGTTTTTTTACGACAAAATAGCACAAATAGCTATTTTTCTGCTGGTTAAAGGGGAACCATTTTCTAATCCAAGAGAGTTCTGCTTTGTACACGCGAAAAAACTGTTCTGTTCAATTGCCCTGTTCAAGTGCTGGAGACAAATTTCTAATTTCCTTCAAGACAGTAAAGTCTTATCTATCTTCACTTCCTTTCCATCCATTATCGTCCACTTATCCAGGGTCGGGTCGCGGTGGCAGCCGGCTAAGCAGGGCCCCCCAGGCTTCCTTCTCCTAGTTAAGTCACGGGAATGGCGCGCTGTGATTGGCCGAGCGGATATATCTGAGTCTGCTGAAAATCTGTCGTGGCGTTTATCACAGTTTGGAAAGAAAGGGAATAATATAATAATATAATAATATAATAATATAATGCAGAGAAACTAGCCGGTTGTCGCGTTTTGCGGAAACGATTCTTTTTTTTTTTTAATGGCGCTTATCGCGTTTTGGAATCAAACTCTTTAATAATTAATTCAATTTTGAATGTCCGTTCGTCCACCACTAACATTTTCGTCTCGTCTCGTCAACGAAAGTAAAAATAGATTTAGTCACAGTTTTTATTTTCAAAGATCCGTTTTCGTCACGTCAACGTCACGTCTTAGTCATGGGAAAAAGGTCGTTAACGCATATTTTTCGTCAAACATTTCGTTAACGAAATTAACACTGGTTGTTGTTTGCTCTTTTTAAAGAAGGTATCGGTTCTGGCACCGTTTTGGCACCGGTATCGTTTTAAAAGTATCGGTTTGGCACCGGTATCGGATAAATCTAAACGATACCCAACCCTAGTCAGCAGTTCTCCTCCCCGACTGAGCACAGCCTGAGCCAAGCCCTGCTTTCCCTTCCTGAGTCGCCGGACAGTTTGCCAGAACCTCCTTGAGGCCGACCGAAAGTCCTGCTCCACCGAAAGAATGAGATCGTGGATACAAGCGGCCGAAATGAGTTTCCTCCGCAGGGTGGCTGGGCTCAGCCTTAGAGATAGGGTGAGGAGCTCAGACATCCGGAGGGAGCTCGGAGTAGAGCCGCTGCTCCTCCGCATCGAAAGGAGTCAGCTGAGGTGGTTCGGGCATCTGATTAGGATGCCCCCCGGGCGCCTCCCTTTGGAGGTTTTCCGGGCACGTCCAACTGGGAGGAGACCCCGAGGCAGCGAGTTCTCTGGAGGGATTACATATCTCGTCTGGCCTGGGAACGCCTCGGGATCCCCCAGGAGGAACTAGAGAGTGTGGCTGGGGAGAAGGAAGCCTGGGGGGCCCTGCTTAGCCGGCTGCCACCGCGACCCGACCCCGGATAAGCGGACGATAATGGATGGATGGAATTAATAAATTGAATTGATTATTTGATATTCTGATTTAAAGCACGATAT
>PIJE02000080.1:252604-275104 GCA_002895965.2 Coryphaenoides rupestris | reverse complement strand
TAAGGCACTTCAAGCGTACATTATGTTATTTCATTGTAACCCGTCTCCCTGTTAGACTTTCACTGCCATTAGTTGGTTTATTATTAGGTTTCACCGACGGAATCTAAATATCACACAGTCTCTGGCAATCTACTCCTGTAAGGATTCAAAAGTAGCAGAATTAACTATAACTTTGTGACTGTAAATGGTTAAAATACACGAATAAATTGTTAAATAGTCCCACACAGAAATAATACACATACACACATAAATACACACACGCACACGCACACGCACACACACACACACACAACCAAGTAATCCAGGATCAAAGCGTGGGTTGTCTCTTTCATTTATATGTTATTATTATTATTATTATTTTTTTTTTTACACAAAACAAACCGACAATTCATTGTCTTTGGAGTCCGAGTCGACATCTAAATAAGAAACCGGCTAATTTCTCGGCAGCTTGCACTTGTGAGGACGGGGGGACGGAGGGGGAGGAGGAGGTGGGAAAAGACATCAATAAAGAAACACACAGAAACACGGGGGCCATGTTTACCCTCTCCAGCCGGGACTCGTCCATGCTCTTGGAGTACTCCTTGAGCTGGCCCTCGCGGTCGGGCCGCAGGCTCTCGATGTCGGCCGACAGGTGTGGCATGTTGGACACCCAGGCCACCGTGCGCTCGTTGAGGCCCGGCGTGGCCAGCGTGGACGGGGACCCGGAAGCCTGTGGGGACACAAGATGGCAGACGACCACCACGACCCACCTGTCAGTTAGAGGCTGTTGTTTTTGTGTGGTAATCTTTTTTTAATAGTTATTATGTATGCCGCGTGGATTTAATGTTCCTTTTATCTTATGTATATCATTTTTCGAGGCTGTTGTTTTTGTGTGGTAATCGTGTTTTTTAACAATTGTGTCTTATAAAAAAAAAGTTATTTTGTATACCGTGTGGATAAAATGTCCCTTTTATCATGTCTATATAATTTTTGGAGGCTGTTGTTTTTGTGTGGCAATCTTGTTGTTGTTTTTTTAATGATTGTGTCTTAATAATAGTTAATAATAAATAATAGTTATTTTGTATGCCTCGTGGATTAAATGTTCCTTTCCTCTTCCTCCATCATTTATGTTTCATTTTGTTAGCGTGGCAGGAAAAGATACACCAGTACCAACTGGTCTTTTTCATAGTAAAAAATATGCTAAAATATGCTTGAATGATACGTGTGTCACCAAAATCTCATCAAAGGCCAGCTGGACCAATCATCCCAACAGCGTGAATCACAATAGAGACACCATCGCTTGTGTTCTGTTGCAGCAGGTAGACACTCTTATTGGCTGTCTACATCAAACAGCCTTGCTAGCCTCTCACTGGTTCCCTGCTACTACAGTCATAGAAAACCAAGCAAACGACTGAGGGACTACAGTTGCCAGAGAGGCCGGCAAATAGCCCCGTAGCGAGCCGCATGGCTACTAATGATGTGCTCTAATGAACTACAAGGGAAGAAATCGTTTTTCCAACACTAGCGCCTCAGCAGCCTCTCCGCAGTCATCTCGCTCGCAGGCATCGCCGGCCCACAAAGGGAGTCTCAAATATTGATGCATTTTAAATGTGCTTAATTATCCTCGAATTTGTATGCATGAGAGAGAACTGTTCACAAGACAGCATAACCCCTTCTTTACATATTCATACTTTTCATTTATCTTTCTATCTCATCTTTCTTTCCATATCTTTCTATCTGTTAATCTTTCAATCAGCCAGATAGAAAACACTTAATACGATATATGCATGAACAACTTTTCCTTCTCTCCTGTTCTTATTTTCTTAATGAATGACTTCTTACTTTTAATCAGTCAGCGGGTCAGTCAGTCAATCAATCGATCTATCAATAATCAATAATCCACATCCATCCATTAATCACTTACACATGTGTGTGTGTGTGTGTGCGTGCGTGCGTGCGCGTGTGTGTCAGAGAGACTCACCTGTTTGCCGACCACCGGTTTGAGCAGGTGAGGCTGGGGCGGCTGCAGCTGGGACGCACCGCTCTTCTTGCCGCTCTTAGTGGGCGTGTCTGTAGACTCCTCCCCCTGCCCTGCCCCGCCTCCAGCCCCACCCCCAGCCCCAGCCCCTGCCCCCGGCCCCGTCCCCTGGTTCTCCCGGACCGAGTTGGTCTGGTACGGGAGCCCCGGAGCCGGGCTGTCCGTCACCGGCATCTGGGACTCCTGCTGTTGCTGCTGTTGTTGATGCTGTTGTTGATGCTGTTGTGATTGTTGTTGTTGTTGTTGTTGTTGTTGTTGTTGTTGTTGTTGTTGTGGTGAGGGCTGTAGTGACTGCGGCTGCTGCTGCTGCTGCTGCGAGGGCTGAGCTTGCAGGGGGCGGGGCATGGGCTGCCGGGGCATGCCGGCGAAGCTGGAGCTGGTGTCCGTCGAATCCAGGAGGATGTTCCTGCTCTGGGGGCGGGCCCGGGGGGGCGTGGCCGTGTTGACGGAGCGCTGCGAGCGCAGGTGCTGGGCGGGCGACGGCCCCACAGCCGCCATGGACGCCTGGCGCACGTGGTGCACGGTGGTGGGGGGCGTGGCCAGGGAGGCGGGCGTCCCCGTGCCCGTGGAGGTCTGTGGCGCCATGCCCATCATCAGCTGTTGCTGCAGGGACTCCTGGTGGAGAGGGAGGAGGAGTTAGAGGAGGAGGAGAGGGAGGGGGAGGGACTCCGCCTTGCTGTATACGCCCCTCCAGCTGAGTTCCAATAAGTGGAGGACAGGTGTGTCGTGTCAACACTTAATCAGCAGGTATCGCGTGCAATAGCATGTTTCACCTGCAGGGGGAGTCTGATCTCATGCAAACCAATGTACCAAGTGGTGTTGCCGGTTGGTTCTCCTGTAAAATATGTTTATTTATGTGTGATTCGTGTGTACGTTGTAAAGAGTGACCAGAAGCGAGAAACATTTTGAAACTAAACCATCAAAAATCTCCTCCTCCCTATATGGCAAATAATAGCTCTTACAACTTACCAACAGCAATTTTAATCGTGCTTCACCTTTATTTCATGCTTTATTTTGTGCTGCTCATATAGAGATCTGAACATTCCGCGCAAATTGTGCCACTGCAATGAAAATCATTTCTAGTTTGTCGTATTCACCAAAGACAGGTAAAGTAATACGAAAGTTTGGAATATCAGCCATATAAAAGAAAGTTCAGTGACACAAATTAATATAAAAAGACCCTTGGCTCCACGGACTCTGATGACATCAATCCGTCTCAGTAAAAGCTAACTAAAAGTAAGCAAAGTAAAAGCTAATTCAATCTGTAAAATAATAATCTTTTAACTGACAAATAAATTATTGAGTTCAATCTACAGGAACAGGAACATGGAACAGGAAGGTGGACTTAACTAACCATGGCAGTGAATGTGTAAGACGTGAGTGTGTGTGGGCCGAGAGCGGTACCAGAAAAACGGCAGAACTAACAAAGATAGCATAAAAAGCGACATGACTCGACTATTTTTGTGCAGATTGGTCACACTTCTGCAAGGGCAGGCAAATTGGGACATCATCTGGCAGCACAAGGACCCGAATGTGTGAAGAAACCGTGGGCATGGAGGAGGGAAACCGGTCAATCCAAAAATGTCTCCCGACTTGTTTGGGCGGCACAACGACAGTAATATGGAAATTACATCGGGCTGCGGGGACTTCTGCGTCGGAAACTCGTGGCTTTATATGCTTTTTTAGAGGGGAATGTCGTTTTCAGAGAAACGAGTACAGCGATTGTATTTTTTACCGGCGTGTTAGTCAAACACGCTGCCTGCCTCCAGGGCACCATCTTGCTTTTTTGCAATGTTTTCGGTGAAGTAAATAGTTTTTTCTCGACATTTTTGTTTGTGAAAATGGTTTGAAATTAAGATGCCATTGTGCTGGTATTGCATGAAGAAGGGGCTGGGATAGATCTGGGTAAAGATCTGGGTAATATATATATTTACTAAATAGAAAATATTAAACAGAAAAATAATCCAAGCAATGAAAGAAAGAAGGAAATTCAAATAATATCCTATATATTTTCTATGAATACCAATTAATCTATGATTATTATATCGATTTTATCTGTGTGTTATTGCAACACAAACATAAAAACATATCACCTTGAAATCTGAAATCTGCTGGCAACTATCTATCACATCATAATTATTATAATATACGCTGCCAATTTCCACCAACAAGACACCCCACCTCACCCCTCCCCCTCCAAAGACACCCCACCGCCTCTCCACAAACCCCACCCCTTCCTCTCCACAGACCCCACCCCCCTCCCCTCCACAGACGCCACCCCACCCCCTCCTCCACAGACCCCACCTCCCTCTCCACAGACCCAACCCCCTCCTCCACCCCAGCCCTACCTGGACCTGCAGGGAGAGCTGGCGCCAGGCGAAGTCGTTGGAGGCCCCGAGGCCCTGGCTGTGGTTCTGCCGGGTGAAGTCGTCGCTGTAGCTGTGCGAGTGCACGATGCTGGGCTGCACCAGGCTGGTCTGCGCCCGCAGCGCCGACAGGTCCTCGCTCCGGGAGAACGCGCTGTTCCCAAAGGCGGCGGCGGAGGGACCCCCACCCATGCCCGATGGCCCGTAGTCCAGGTGTCCGTTCTCGGGCTCGGGGGAGAGCAGCAGGGGCGGCGGGGCATGCTGGGCGTGGCCGTGGGGATGGGCGTGGCCGTGGCTGTGAGCGTGGCTGTGGGCTGGGGAGTTCTGCGACGCCAGGTGGAACAGGGGGTTCTGGAAGGAGAGTGGGTAGTGCATGGCCGCCGCCGCCGCCTGCTGCTGCTGAGACAGCGACTCAGTGGGACCGCCGATGTGGCCCATCTGGCCCAGACGCAGGCCGGAACCGCCACCGCCTCCTCCTCCTACCATGCGGAGCGGACCCCCTCCTCCTCCTCCTCCTCCTCCACCTCCTCCACCCCCCAGGTTCCCGAAGCTGTGGCCCAGGCCGGCGATGGAGGCCTGCGAGGAGGTGAGCATCTCCCCCACGGAGTTGAGGTTGGAGATGCTGTTCATGCGCGAGTCCTGCAGGTCCATCATGGACACGCTCTTGTTCACGCTGTGCACCTGGGAGAGACCAGGAGGAGGGAGATGAAACATGTCGGTCACATGATCGGGCGGCCATGTTTATCATCTCACCGCCGTTTCCCGTATTTATGATGAAAAGTGCTTTTAGAGTTTGAGCGTTCTTCAGGAAAATAAGACACAATAGATTTTTGTTTTCCGACATTCATCACAATAAATGTCAGTTGTTCTGTAATGTTAGGATTGCATATTTCAAATGTGCATAAAAATCCTTGGCTTGCCAACAGTGAAATTCTGTGGGTAAATTAATCCATAAATAATACATGCAATGTTTCTTAATATATTTGTTTTTTAAAACAAGAAAAAAATTTGACAGACAATAAACTATAGACCTATCAACTTCACGAAAGATAAATAAAATACATAAGCTATGAACAGGATTCCTCCAAAAAGAAATCCTGTTTATAGGTATCGCTTTCTTCTAGTTAATTGTTAATCCCAACAAGTAAAAAGCAAAATATAAAACAGGGTGTGTTCACATCCACGTAGCCTCGCTGAGCCAGACCTCCACTCTTTGTTTTAGCTCTGCGCCAAACGCTAGAGAAAGGTCTGGCTGAACCCGTGAAAGCAATGACACGCAGATAGCGCCAGGGGAGGAGAGTTGCGACCGAAATAGTTGACCTACGGCAGGCGTCACCCCTACAGCAGCAATAGTCAACTGCTGGCCCAGGGTCCCGTCCGGCCCGCAGAATATGAATGAATTCCGAAAATAAGAGGAGGAAAAACATAAAACGTGTTCCAGTATTTAGGATATCTAGCTTAATATTGGCACCAAAAAGATGCTTAATATGTCCTGCCAATCAAGACCGCATTTAGTCTGTTCACACTGATAGGCAAACAACCCCATAACCTCCTGATGGGGGGAGGGGGAGTTGGAGGTCGGGGTGGGGGAGGGATGGGTGGTGTTGTGGGTGGGTGGGTGTTGTGGGTGGTACCTTGGGGTCTGGTTCGGTGATGTCGGAGCTGCTGGTGCAGTAGGCAGGGCTGGAGCGGGCCAGCGGCGGCCGCGTGACGTAGAAGACCTCGCGGGAGTTGGAGCGCAGGTCTCGCTCGGCGTGGCGCCGCATGTTGAGGTGGGAGGAGAGCGCCTCCACCGCCGACACGCCCGTGGTGGGCGAGGGCAGCCGGGAGATGTCTATGGAGCTGCGGGAAGAATGCTAATGCTATTGCTGAATGCTATTGCTGAATGCTAATGCTAATGCAGAACGATAACTTTCATGCTAAATGATAGTGTGAATGCAAAATGATTACCCTACATGATCATGTTAAAAGACAATGCTAATGCTAAATGCTAATGCTACATGCTAAGTGATAATGTTAATGCTAAATTGTAAAGCTAGTGCTAACTGCTAATGTTAATGCTAAATGCTAATATTAATACTAAATACCAATGTTAACGCTAAATTATACTGTTAATACTACTATTAAGTGCTAATGCTAGGTAGTGAACACTAACTGCTAATGTAAACACTGCATGATCATTAAATCATGCATTAAATCATCAAATAGATCATAAATTAGCGTGAAATTTGTATATACCCATTCATACCATTCATACTATTCTACTTTATTTTATATTTATGCTTCTTGTCGTTTTTGGCACTACTTGCTTTTTAATGCTTTTTTTTAACTGTTATTATTATTATTCTTATGTTGTCTGTATGCACCAACAACCACAGCAAATTCCTCGTATGTGAAAACTACTTGGCGAATAAAGCAATTCTGATTCTGATTCTGATTCTGAATACTAAATGCTAATGTGCATGCCTAATGCTAATGTAAATATCTAAATTATGATGTTAATGCGAAATGATAATGCTAGGTGGATGATAATAATGTGGACGCTTAGATAGTGTGATACTTGATCTAACATAATTACAATTCCAGGTTTCATAACCTTGGTCTATTTTTTGGGGGGGATTTAAAACTGGAGGTGTTAATTAAGGCACTGGTACACACAATCTCCTCCTCTCTCCGCCCTGAGCGGCCGTACCTGTTCAAGTCTCGCATCATGAGGTTCTGGAAGTCCGACGACATCATGCGGTTGAAGGAGGGTCTGGAGAAGAGGCGGTCCTTCTGGGTGTCCGGCTGCTGATTGGCCGACATGTGGAGCTGCGGGTTCCTTAGGGCCACGCTGATGTCGTTCAGCAGGCGGGGCAGCGGGCCCAGCTTCAAGATGGCGTCCTGGTACACATGAATTGGAGTCAAGGCAATGCAAAGTGTGTGAACCCTCCCCTGTCGGTCTGTACTCATGCATTGATGGGGTTTTTTTTGTCTTCTGGTTGGTATTTGAGAATGGATTATTTTGGAGAAGAAGTGCAGAGGTTTCACAGGCGTCGGAGTTCATTTGGAATAATGTCAAAACTAAAATGCAACACAGAGAGAGCACAGCCGAAGTGATTCAGATTCAGCTTTCTTGCTTTTCCTGCACTGAAATGTCAATATCACTGCAGTGGCACTACAGTGGTGGTGCTTTGGTGAAGCAGCTCACACTCTCCCTCTATCCCTCTATCCCTCCCTCCTTCTCCCTCTCACCCTCTCTCTCCTTCTCCCTCTCTCCCCCTCTCTCTCCCTCTCCCTCTTTCTCTCTCACTGTTATTATCAAAGGTTTATTATTCAGAACAATAACCAACATTCATTATTTTTTGAGGGGGATATGAGAACAATATCACACAGGCTTTAGCTGTCGTCAGCCTCACCTCTACTGTATGTCGCTTGGGATAAAAGAGTCTACCAAAAGGTATTTTGCTAAATGTAAATGTTTTAACACTGCACCATGTAGTCACGCAGCACTGGGGGAATACAAAAAAAGTACAAAATGAAGCAGAATTGTTGATGCAGTTACTCCATCGCTTGCTTTGATTGTTCTCAGCCTTTAGGATAAGATAAGATAGACATTCTTGTGCCAGAGGTTGCTCAAAAATAACAACAAGATGAGAATGAAAACAATAGAATGTAAAGTGTATAAGCCTAATAGAATAACAATAAAAGTAAGGAAGATATATTAAGTAGAAGAAAATGTACAAAAAAATGGAAAAAAACCACAAGATGTTGAAGAGCAACTCTGGCAGGCTGTCTGGCGGCACCGGAAGTGTATATCATATGATATTTACCTCCAAGTGGTATTAGACAAGAGCACCCTCTATAGGTCAGGTCAAAGGTAAACATCCTCTCACCTTGCTGAGTTGACCCATGACCTCCCAGAGCAAGCTGTGCAGCACAGACAGCTCGCGGCCCAGGTCAATGTAGCCCTCGAAGCCGCCCACGTTGCCCCCGGCCTCCATGTTGGAGATCTCATAGAGGAACTGCTGCATGGAGCCCCACTCCATCTCCAGGAACTCGTTCATGAAGTACAGGTACTCCTCCTTGGGCCCGAACCTGCACCACCCGCGGTCAATCACAGGGGGGAGGGGGGAGGACAAGGGAGACCAAAGGTTGAGTCCAAATACGTACTCCGTGTGAAAGAGCGAAAGAGCTATTTTTGGTTCATTGGCGTGTATAACGTTGACATTGAGGCTGTGCTGTGGGAGTGTGGGAGGCCGTGGAGCGATGCAGCGTGTGTCCATTTATCCTTGGCCGAAAAAAAGTACAAAAAGGAAAATGGCTGGCAATCGAGTTTGAAAGTCCAACGGATGAGACGTAATCAATGGAAATTGCAAGGCCTTCCTTGCTTCCTGTTCCACTCGCTCTAATTTGAGGTTCAATGTGTAGAACAAAAAAAACTCGACATTGGCCAACACTGGGAAGCTAATAATGCAGATAATGAGCGATGAGTGACCATGAAAGAGTTACGGCCGGGGGGACGCCAAAGCTTGTCAGTTGAAGCGCAGAGCGTGAGCAGAACTTTTTTTCAGTGTCCTTGTCCTCACACCGGATGGGGGGGTATATATATTTAATTCCAAGCCATCCAAGCCATTTAAATTGATCTGCTGGAAAGAAAATGTGTCAGCTTGAGGCGGAAATAAATAGACTCTGAAACCTACTCTGCCACGCAACGCGACTCACCTCCAGCCTGCGGTGTGCTAACGCTCACTGATGCATTATTAGTGGATAGAAAATGGATGAAAGTGAGCTTCACTCTTGCGAGCTTCGGTGTGAAACGGCCCTTTAGGGTGAGGGGTTCACGGGTCAGGGGTCAGGGGTCAATGGTTCAAGATTCAAGATTCAAGAAGTTTAATCGTCACATGCACACACAGGATGTGCAGTGAAATGAAAAATTGGCGATGCCCAGTGGAATGTGCAACAGAACAATACAAATGTGGACGTGGGCATGGACGTGGATGTGGGCATGGACGTGGATGTGGGCACGGATGTGGATGTGGACGTGGACGTGTTCCCACTCACTTGCTGAAGTTGGCTAGGTTCTGGATGACCTTGGCAATGAGGGTGAGGGTGCGCGAGGTGCGCTCGGCCGGGTACTCCTGGGTCAGGTTGAAGAGCGACGGGGACATGATGGCGGGGCACATGAAGCGCAGGAACAACGAGGAGCTGATGAGCGTGTCGGCCAGGTCCTCGCGGCCACGTTCGGCACAGCGCGACCGCCACGACGCAAACACCTCCTTCAGCTCCCGCGGGAAGATGCTGCACAGCCACGAGACACAGAGAACAGGACTTGAACAAAAAAAGACCCAGGAGTTGGTCCCCGTCAGTAGAATTCTGTGCTGACTAAAACAGGGGGCTTCCTAAGTTTAGGTTTTCATGGTAAATTGATTGCATTTATATCGCGCTTTTATCCAAAGCGCTTTACAGTCTTGCCTCACATTCACCCATTCATACACTGATGGCAGTGCCAACCGTGCAAGGTAACAACCAACACGTCAGGAGCAGTTAGGGTTAGGTGGTGTCTTGCTCAGGGACACCTCGACACTTAGCTAGGCGAAACAGAAAAGTCTGTTTACCCTGGGTGGGGGAGTTACTTTACCCTGCTTCTACAGGTACAGGAAGTTACTTTAACCTGCTTCTACAGGTACAGGAAGTTACTTTACCCTGCTTCTACAGGTACAGGAAGTGACTTTACCCTGCTCCGACACAAACAGGAAGTGACTTCACCCTGCTCTGACACAAACATGTTGTTACTTTACCCTGCTTCGATAGGAACAGGAAGTTACTTTACCCTCCTACTGACGATCTGTGAAAAGGGTTTGTGATCAAGGTAGGGAAAACCCATTGAAGGGCAGACGGGTAGTAAATGGCTGTCTGTCTCTCTCTGGGCCACTGACCAGAGGGAGTTGATGACCTTGCAGAGGGCCAGCTCACAACACATCCGAAGGTTGGCCTGGTGGTCCGCCAGCACAGACGGAGGGATCCGCATGGGGTCCACCTCACAGTTCTCCTCAGACTCGTACAGCGCTCGGATGAAATCTCCTGCAAGAGAGAGAGAGTGAGAGACACACACACACAGTTTTTTTTTTTTATGATGCATGCAGCTCCCAAATCGAATACGGAATGTTAATATCCCCATGAAATATTACTGAGCCGAGCCCATGAAATGTGTGTGTGCATGTGTGTGTGTGTGTGTGTGTGTGTGTGTGTGTGTGTGTGTGTGTGTGTGTGAAAGTTGATGAGATTAGCATCTCCACCGTGGATCCCATCCCATCAGTGGGGGGGAAAAAGGTTGAAGTTACCCAGTGAATAAATATGACGCTTTAAAATCAATTCTATGCGAGGGACGATCTTAAATTCGTTGTCACAGTAACAATAACATGAAAGTGGAGCGGCAATAATAATACAAAAAAACACGTGGCCAGGACCAGGATTGGCGACAGCATTCGATGAACTGCAAAAATCGTCTTTATTAAATGTAACTGCTGGCTGGTGGATTCTGCGTTGGTTGCTCTATAGTCTCTCGCTCGAAAAAACACTGAACCACCCTTGGCTGGCGGCTGACTCACTCACCAGCTAGATAAGCCTTTTTTTCCCACCCTCCCCGGTCAGGTTAAATAAAGAAGCTGATATATATATTTCCGTCCTTCCACCTGGACTTGTTGGTTCAGCACAAGCACCCCGACAGTAGTATTACCACACGCACACACACACACACACACGAGTCACATCATGCGCATGAGTGGTTTCAGACACGTCACGGGTCAGGGAATGTGCGTTGCGCTGCACTTTTTGCGAACTTACTGCACAGAAACGGGTGATCAGCAGCTAAAGAGTCTAAACTGGGGAATAAAATGGTGGCCTTCATCATCATCCTCATCGTTACACGTGATGAAGATTGTGTTCACCGTCTGGACAGGGGAACTCTCCCAGTGTGGAGTCATGCGTTTTAACCACAGAACACCATGACAGCACAGGCCGCATTGTAGCGATGGCAACATACAGTGAACCTGATGTTGCCAGGATGCTGGCAATTTGTTTGCTCTGGAATAAATGGTAAATGGTAATGGTAAAGCGCTTTGCAGTATTGCCTCACATTCACCCATTCATTCACCGACGGCGGTGCCAACCATGCAAGGTAACAACAAACACGTCAGGAGCAGTTAGGGTTAGGTGCCGTCTTGCTCAGAGACACCTCAACACTTAGATAGGCGGAGCCCGGGGATCGAACCAGCAACCTTCCTGTTGCCAGACAACCGCTCTTAGCTCCTAGAGAATACAGGACTACAGTACAGATGATCAAAAAGAAAAAAACACGCAATTAATTCAACATGTAGAACATGTTGGAGAATTACTTGGGATTGGTTCCCCCTGAAATGTGCCGGTGGTGGACAAGGACCAGACTGAGAGTGTTAAACCAACAGAGCTGAAAGTGGAATGGCTCTGTACGCCACATGCATCTGGCCCGCCTCTCTGCATGTCCCCCCTCAGGAGTAGATGATGATGATGATGATGATGATGATGATGATGATGATGATGATGATGAAGAAGAAGAAGAAGAAGAAGAAGAAGAAGAAGAAGAAGAAGAAGAAGAGGCCAGCCTGTGTGTGTGTGTGTGTTGGATCCGAGTGCACCATCTCTTTACCGATGGCGTCTTTGAGGTAGCGGTGGCCGATGAGCTTGAGGTACTCCTCCACGGCCTTGGTGGCCAGAGTGTTCTCCCGGAAGATCAGGTGCTCCCGGTCCATGAAGCGGTCCACCTCACACATCGCCATGTCCGACAGGAACTCCTGGGGGAGGAGAGAGGAGGAGAGGGAGGAGAGAGGAGAGGAGGGAGGAGAGAGGAGCGGCGAGGCGAGAGGAGAGAGGAGAGAGGAGAGAGGAGAGAGGAGAGAGGAGGGAGGAGAAAGGAGAGGAGAGAGGATAGAGGATAGAGGAGAGGAGAGGAGGGAGGAGGGGGAGGAGAGAGGAGAGGGAGCAGAGAGAGGAGAGGGAGGAGAGAGAGGAAAGGAGAGAGGAGGGAGGAGAGAGGGAGGAGAGAGGAGAGGGAGGAGAGAGGAGAGAGGAGAGAGGAGAAGTAAGTGGTGTTCCTTTGGTCACTCATTTGACCTTTTCTGGTACAGGCCGTACCGAGGCTATTAACAGAGTATGCGGGATGGCGTCAAAGCCAACAGTATGAATTTGATTTCAAATGTTAATGACAGCCAAACACCGACTCTGCCTCTACTTTGTGGCCGGCTTGCCGTCAATGTGCTCATAGATAATTATTTACACCACCATCAGCACATTCTTTCCCTGATCCCCAAATGTTAAGAATCTTGTTAGTAATAAGAAGAGGGTTGGTCTCACAAAGAAATATCAAGAACCAACTCTTATGACCTACAAGATCAGAAGAGAGAGAGAGAGAGAGAGAGAGAGAGAGAGAGAGAGAGAGAGAGAGAGAGAGAGAGAGAGAGAGACAGACAGATTAGATAGATAGATAGATAGATAGAGATGAATATACAGACAGACAGGTAGGAAGATACAGATATACATTTAGACAGGCAGACAGATAGATAGATAGAGATGAACAGACAGACAGGGAGAAAGAAAGATAGATAGATAGATACAGATCGAAATTTAGACAGAGAGACAGACACACATGGACAAAAAAGGTTTGCATTACATCTGCATCTAAAACCACCCCCTCTGACCCCTGGCCTCTGACCCCTGACCACTTGACCCCCCTCACCTTGGTCTTGCCCGTGCTCTGCAGGATGTGCACCAGGGCGAAGGCCACCTCCTCCTTGCTCTTGACGCTGAGCAGGGGCTCCAGCACGGCGCAGAGGGTGCGGTAGTTGTTGGTGACGTACTCGGCGAACTCCTTGTACAGCTCCATAGGCAGAATGCTCATGGTCTGGTAGCGGGACTTAACGCGCAGCGAGGCGTTGATCACCTTGCCGCTGCCCACGCCGCCGCTCTTGGCCAACACGCTGGACTGGATGACCGGGTACCACTGCTCCACAAAGTGGCGGCCCGTGATGCTGGAGATGGGGATGCTCACCAGACCCAGGTAGGTGCTCTTTTCCTGGGGGAGGGGAGAGACGTGAGTGAGAGGTGATGGAGGCCAGAGGAGGAGATAACAGGGATCCCAGTTGAGCTTCTGTTCTTGACATTAAAGTGTTGGAGTGTGTGTGTTTGGTGGCTGGCATAATTGGCCAAACCTGGCCCAGTTAGAGTCTGGGGGGGTGGGGCTACAAACCTGTGGTGCATTGCCTAATCAGTGCACCACAGCTTAAGTCAGCCACCAGCACACACACTCAGGAGAGCGCTAGCATGCTAGCATGTACCAGCTGCTCTGTCATGTCATTTTATCACTCTTTACAATAAGCCAGACTTTTCAGCACCACTAACTGCCTGTGTCATGTAAGTGTAAAAATTGCTGAAATCAATATCTAGAAATGTCTACATCGAAATCAGTTGTAGTTATTTGCCAAACAATAATAATGACTACTCAATATTTAGACACATGATCTGACTGACTAACAAATATGTTTAGTTTGTGTAGTTTCAAAGCCATAGCCATGGAGTCCAACATCAGGGGGGATCAGATCTGCTGGGCAGCAGGGTGGCCAACATTTGTTTTATATTTAAGTATTTTTATAAGTAGTACCTTGCGTCTCTTCTTGTCCGTCTCCTTGTAGAGGTGGAAGCGGAGGCTGCGGATGGTGGGCAGGTTGTTGAACTCAAAGTGCTCGCCCCAGAACACGGTGTCGGTGCGTGGCTTGCTGGTGGTGCGGGCGTACAGCATGTCGTCCAGACACAGCTCACAGTAGTAGCGCTTCTTGGTGGGCAGGTCGCGCGCCTCGATGATCCACAGCTTCAGCACGTTCTCCACCCGACGGCTGTTGTCCTGGAGACCAGCAGACGAGAGAGAGAGAGAGAGAGAGAGAGAGAGAGAGAGAGAGAGAGAGAGGATTAGAGAGAGAGAGAGAAGAGGAGAGAGAGAGAGAGACTCTCAGGTGGCGTGGGTCTTCTGATTCCACCTGCTTTTAATTTGTGTCTTTATGTGCTGCTTTAAAGGTTCTCGGTAAGATTCAAGAGCTGTAATTTGTTAGAAATGCCATCGCCCACCAGCTTTTCAGTGAGTGCAATGCTCTGTGAGAATATCCGTTGAGTTGACTGCACCTGCCTCTCTCTCTGACATTTCTAGACCGTTCCCGGGACCTTTCTGACCAATTAGGTCATCTCTTCCCTGATTGGTTCAGGGGAATCCTTCTTGCCTGTCAATCACAGGTGCACAAGAATGCAACACCCCTCATTGGTGGAGAAACGTGGGGGGAAGGGACCAGAGAGCTTTGCTGTCCAGCACTTTGATGCAAACGTGGTCCTTTATAATAATATCAATAAACCTTATATTTGAAACACTAGTCATGTGAAATTGTAGTTATACATTATATTATACATTATATACATTATATATATATAATACATTATATTTCCCAAGTCGGAAAATTAATAAATAAAGAATCACAATCATTTCCAGCCGGTGTCTGCTGCGTATAATCTTCGATGAGTAAAAAACCATCGTCACCTTGTTCGGTCTGACGGCTCGCTGGAGGTTCTCGATCCACTTGTCTCTCTCCGAGGCCGAGCGACAGGCGAAGCATTTGGTACCAGAGTTGGTGGTGACCTGGACACACACACACAATGAAATCTACGATGAAACTCCGTCCTCGCACGCAGAATGACGTCCGTACCGCCGGCCAGACACGCATACTCCTCCACCCACCACCACCAGGCTGCCCAGTCAATATTTATGCCTTTTTTTAAATGTATGTATCCTTGTGTGCAGAGCCGAGAGATGAACATCAATACGAGGTGCGGAGAAAGAAATTGGCATGATGCTCATACTCATTATGCAAATGCTGCAGGCACTTAACAGAACCTCCACGTTTAAATCCAGGAACAATTTAACTGACACCTGAAGTCTGACTGAAAGCATAATCTTGCGAAATGTCATATTAAAATATGATGATAAGATTTAAATGTGGTACCGTCACAGTATGCTGGTTTTTCTTAATTGTATGTCGATGAAAAGGGTTTCCTTTTCAATTCCAAAAATTATAATAATTAATAAAATAATTTCAATTCCTAAAATCATTTTCCCAGCTCAGCATTGTGTAATTGGAAAAAGTCTGCATTAAGTTAATATAAATTTAAATGAATCAATAAATTAATTAATACATTAAAGCACAAACAAATAAACGCATGAACAAATAAATGAATGAATCAATAAATAAATAAACACACACAAACGAATACAAATGTTAAAATATAAAAACAACTATGAATTAATAAATACAAATGATTTGTAATGAGTTACAGGGGCTGGGGGCGGGGGGAGCCGGCCCACCTCGAAGCAGCACTCCAGGCTAAAGCTAACAGCGGCTATCGAGCGTCCCACCTCGAAGCAGCGCTCCAGGCTAAAGCTAACAGCGGCTATCGAGCGCCCCACCTCGAAGCAGCACTCCAGGCTAAAGCTAACAGCGGCTATCGAGCGCCCCACCTCGAAGCAGCACTCCAGGCTAAAGCTAACAGCGGCTATCGAGCGTTCCACCTCGAAGCAGCACTCCAGGCTAAAGCTAACAGTGGCTATCGAGCGTTCCACCTCGAAGCAGTACTCCAGGCTAAAGCTAACAGCGGCTATTGAGTGACCCACCTCGAAGCAGTACTCCTGGCCCAGGATGCTGGAGTGGACCGGCTTGATGACGGCGTCCTCGTCCAGCACCAGGTCCAGAGCCTCGGCCGCGCTGCTGGGCGACAGCAAGGACTCGTGGGAGTGGGACTCCTTGAAGCTCTGCATCAGACGAGTCCTGGAGACACGAGAACACACACACACACACACACACACCAAGGACACGGTGAATGGTAAAGGGATTGCACTCTCCCCACTCAGAGCGCTTTACAATTAACACCACACTACCTCCTAATAAGCCACTGCCGATCCAAGCACATGGATCAGGGCGGCAGTAGCTCAGGAGGTAAGAGAGTTTTTGTGGCAAGCCCAGAACCTTCCAACTGGGGTACGAATCCAACCAGAGGGGTCACGGAGAAGCCAAAAACTGGGGTATGATCGGATCTTGACATGTTTTTTTTACTGTTTTTGTCATTTAGCTTTAGCTTAAAAACATTTTGGAGGGGCGTGCGGAGTCTCAAGGATGCATGCAGGTCGGCTGCAGAAATTGGGATTCGAACCAAGAAGCCAAAAAGACTCAGACCCCTATGTTGGCTTTAATCCTGGTACTTCCAATGTGCGTTTGTGTGCAGAGTGTTAGGAGGTATTACTAATCTACATTGGGTGTCTTTTTGTAGGCGTTGCGTTGCTGGTGATGGTGGTGAGCACAGCGATAAAGTGTTAAATATAATATGTCTCAGGGCAGCCGCATTATCCCTCTCTGCGCTTGTCAATAACGAACACACTTAGAATGTGTGTGTGGGCAGTGTGTGAGCCACCAGACGCTTCCATTTCTGAACCTTTGTGCGTTCACCGTCTGCATCAGCCGTAATCCAATTTTAATTATATAAGTGAACATATATGAACACACATTTTGTCTAAAATATGTTTAAAAAACACACGTTCCTGATCGTGGTTGAACATTTAGAGAATTATGCGAGTGTTTCCTCTTCTGTCATTTAGTTCATATTATTTCATGTTTTCTTTTTACTTCAATCAATTTCAATTCTTGATTTGGGGAGAGACGTTCAGAGTTATTAAGTTATTGTGACGTAAAAAGTCCACATTAAGATTTGAGTGTGAGCGGACATAAATAACTGCCTTTGCTTTGATAATCAAGCTGAATTGTTCGATATAAGAAAGACTCATGATAGTCATGAAAACAACACGATATTCAGCGGCCAAGGACACAGGAGACACGTCTGCCAACAATACAACTAAATTAGATTGTCGGCAAATGAATTATGAATGATACAACCTTTCCACAAGTAAACAATATTTGTTTGTTGGTTTTTTTTAAATACACATCTCACCTTTCCTGGTCCGCACTGCGGAAGCGAGGTAAAATCATTTGTCGGAAGCTGCTAGTTCGGTCTAATTTCGGTTGGCTTTTGGCGCGTTTGATGGAGCCCTTCAACCGTCGGTTGAGGAAACTCTAGAAACAGGCGATGGACGGTGAGAGGGAGGGCGAGAGGGAGGGAGAGTGGGAGAGAAGGAGGAAGAGAGGGAGAGAGAGTGAGGGAGAAGGAGAGAGAGAGGGAAAGAGAGAGGGAGGGTGGGAGGGAGGGAGGAGAGAGAGGGAAGGAGAGAGGGAGCGAGGGAGGGAGAGAGGGAGAAGGGAGGGAGGGAGGGAGGGAGGGAGAGAGAGAGAGGGAGAGAGAGAGGGAAGGAGAGAGGGAGCGAGGGAGGGAGAGAGGGAGGGAGAGAGGGAGAGAAAGAGGGAGAGAGGGAGAGAGAAAGAGGGAGATATAGGGAGGGAGAGAGGGAGGGAGAGAGAGAGGGAGGGAGAGAGGGAGAGTGAGAGGGAGCGAGAGAGGTAGGGAGGGAGAGAGGGAGGGAGAGAGGACAACAAAAGCAGCCATGAAATAAAAAAACGCTGTCAGAGTCAGCGACACGTGGAGGTGAAAAAGCATGACACCAATTCTGTATGCGTGCGGTCTATGTGGGTGGCTGGTTTGTACAAAGGCACTGAAGATGGTCTCAAACACCCAAGGTTGTCTCACTGCCTGTCTGAAGGGTTGTGGCGTGGCGTTGGGAGGGGTGTCCATGCTGGGCGCTCTTGCGGGGGACAGATCCTGCCCGCTCCGGTGGGTCTGGGGAAGGAGAGAGACAGACACACACAGGGGGAGACAGGGATGAGGAAAAACATTGATTTTCAATTGATTTTCCTTAGGATTCCATAACTCGATTCAAACCAATAATTTGTCTTTAAACAGAACCCTTCGCGACCCAACACGATGAGTAGAAGCAATCAGTAACCTTTAAAGCTTAGGGGGGGGGAAATCAATCAATGTGATCGATGTTGACACGGCAATCGTCCAATCAGAACAGGCACGCGGGGCCTTTGAAGTGTTAAAGGTCTTTGAAGCGTCTTCCGCGTGGACCGTCTGCGTTTCGTCATTAGAGGCACCAACAGCTGGCGGTGGTGGTAATGTACCCCACACACACACACACACACATGCACGCACGCACACACACACACACACACTTCCCTCCTCACCTCTTCTACTGAAGATATGCTCATCCTGATTTTGTATTTAATTGTACGGTATACATATGATTCTATGCACTGACACTTAAAGCATCCACCAAAAGGCATGTTTATATATAGATATCGTATCGTTTAGGTCGGAAGTGAACAGTGTTTCAACCCAATCAACATATAAACAACATATGCATGTCCGTAATATCAGAGTGTGCCTTTTGAACGTGTGCACATTGCACCACACTCAGTGATCAGTAATGGTTCACACCTGGATATGAATCATCATGTCAGACACACAAGACCACTCAAAATGCTAAATTCATCATCGGATATCTACCGCGTGGCTTTTGAGTAGGCAATCCCCGAAAACGCGGGCTATATCAGGCGAGACCTCCAAGATCTCTGTGCTACACACTACACAGTAATGTGTTCATTACACTAGTAGTGTGATTATTACACCACTAATGTGTTTCAAGATTAAATATTTCTTTATTGTCATATGTAATAAGTACAATGGAATGCTTACTCCCCATTTACTCTGCAGTATTCTTCTAAACAACTCGATTAGTAATAGTACCTAGTAAGTACAGTAAAAAGTAAAAAGTAAAAAGTTTGCTTCTGAACCATATTCTTATAAACAAATACTAAAACAACTCTGAACAATTAGTAATATAATATCTAATAAGTAAAAAAAATAGGTAAAAGTAAAGTAGCAATACTCTGGCTGTTGGTGCAAAAATGTATGAATGTATTATTTATTACACCTGTAGTGTTACTATTAAACCAGCAGTGTGATTATTACACCAGTAATGTGTTATTATTACACCAGTAGTGTGATTGACAGACACCAACATGAACCATACCTCTGTGCTAACTCGTTGATTCATGGCCTGTAACCTCAATGTTGAGGGTGACGCAATGATTTGCATTTTTAGCATGAACTATCCACAACACAAAATAAACAAACGCTATAAATGAGTAATGACGATGCGCGCAGGCGAAGGTGAAACTCAAACACACCCACAGCCTAAGAGCCCGAAGTTCAGGCGAGTATTTATAGTTGGATAGTATTCTTTACCCGGAGACCAGACTTCATCTCAATCAAAACAACAGATATTCAATGTAGCTGAGAATAAAACATCTTCTGTTGAATATTTCATGGCAAAAAAAACAGATAAGAAAAACATTGATGAGTAAGTGATTGTGCTCGAGACTATAATTTGGATTACATTATAATAAAAAAAAATTATATCTTGGCATATTCTGACACGCCCACCTAGCTTTTATTAGCCCCCCTCGCCCCCACCCACCTTTTCAAACTCGCTTTTAATGTTTAAACTCTTCTGTTTTTCATATTGTCTTATTTTAACCCTCTTTTATGATTATTTTAGAATAGTTTGTTTTATTTGATATTGTCGCCACAAAATAATTGTGTGTGTGTCGCCACAAAATAATTGTATATAACTGTATATATCCGCGCATTCAATTTGCATTTGTATGTAGTCATTTAGCAGATGTGTTCATCCACTTACAAGTACGGGCTTACAAGTATAGGAGCGCAGTTAACATATAACACACCCTAACACACCTTGATTCCAAGATGGCGGCGCGTACACATCGCGAGGCCCAGCGTCTCACCAGATTTTGCAAATTAGCGGTGATATACCTAATTATTCTAAGTCTGTTCACACAGAACAGTCTTGCTTTCATAACGTACACCCGACAGGACCTTTTTGAAATTGGATTACGACATTCTGGCAACTTTATCGGCGATCTTCAGCTCCCCGCTGAAACGCCGGTGGATCTCATCACAGCATAGCCGGCTGGCCGGGCTCATCGCCCGCGGAGAGACCGTAAACAAAGGAGAGGTAGACGCGGAGGGCTACGGGCTAAGCTAAGAGCTAACCCACATCGCCCGTCGCTACCCAGCGTTTTCCTCGCCAACGTACGGTCTCTGGCAAACAAAATTGCTAAACTACGGCTGCGGATCATCAACCATAAATGGATTAAGGATTGCAACGTCATGATTTTCACAGAATCATTGCTTAACAGCGATCGCCGACAGTGCTATTGAGTTAACGGGGCTCACTCTACACAGAGCAGACAGATCAGCGGAGGGCTCCGGTAAAACCATGGGCGGAGGTTTGTGCATCTATATTAACAAGGCTTGGAATACGTGGAATACGTAATGGTTAAATGTAGACCCTTTTACCAACCCAGGGAAATTACAGCTACCATTATAACTGCGGCCTACATACCTCCAGATGCTAACACTAAGCTAGCTATGAAGGAACTTTACTCTGCCATTAACAAATAGCAGAACTCCCACCCAGAGGCAGCCTTTATTATTGCAGGCGATTTCAATCATGCCAACTTAAAGACAGTGCTTCCCAAATTCCACCAGCATGTCTCCTGCTCTACAAGAGGAGATAAAACATTAGACCATGTCTACCATGTCTACACCCACCTTGGACAGAGTGATCACGTCTCTTTGTTTCTGCTACCTAAGTACACGCCACTTATCAAGCGTATGAAGCCCACCATTAGGACTGTCAAAGTGTGGCCTGAGGGAGCAGACTCAAGTCAAGTCAAGTCAAGTATTTTTATTGTCACTTCACAGTTTACACGTGAGTATAAGCAGTGAGTGAAAAACCTTGTGTGCAAAACACCCGACAGCCGACAGTAATTATAAAAGAATACAAAATAGAAATAGAACTAACAAAATAGAAATAGAACTATGAATATAAATTCTGTGTAAAATAAAATACAAATAAAATAAAATATACAACAGAATACACAACAAAATATCCAGGGGAGCAATATACATATAAATCAATGTAATAAAATATACATTGTTATATGCTGACATTCACAGAATGTCACAGAATACCTTCTCAGACAGTCAACACAACACTAGCACCAGCAATTAGCACCAGGACTAGCACTAACACCAGCACTAGCACCAGCACTAGCACCAGCACTAACAGTAACACTAGCACTAGCACTGGCAGTAACACCAGCACTAGCACAAACACTTAACACTACTACCAGCACTAGCACCAGCAGTAACACTAGCACTTAGCACCAGGACCAGCACCAGCAGTAACACCAGCATTGGCACCAACACTTAGCACTACTACCAGCGCTAGCTCCAGCAGTAACACTAGCATTTAGCACCAGGACTAGCACTAGCAGTAACACTTAGCACTAGCACTTAGCTCTTAACATTGATGCTGAACTTGTTCAGCAGCCTGATGGCCTGACTGTGGAAGCTGTCTCTGAGTCTGCTCGTGCGGCACTTGATACTGCGGTATCGCCTGCCTGACGGTAGAAGTGTGTACAGTTCGTGGCTGGGGTGGTTATTGTCTTTAGTAATCCGTTTCGCCTTGGCCACGCACCGCCTGGTGTATATTTCCAGGAGGGAGGGAAGCTCACCTCCAACGATGTACTGGGCCGTCCGCACCACCCTCTGTAGTGCTCTACGCTCCAGTGCGGTGCAGTTCCCGTACCAGACGGTGATGCATCCTGTGAGAACACTCTCGATGGTACAAGAGTAGAATGTTCTGAGGATGTGGGGGCACATGTTGAATTTCCTCAGTCGCATGAGGAAATACAGGCGTTGTGGGCCTTTTTCACCACGTGTGTTGGTGGCGTGGTCCATGTGAGGTCCTCGGAGATGTGCACCGCCAAGGAACTTGAAGCTGCTGACCCTCTCTACTGCAGCACCGTCAATGGAGATGGGGCGTGCTCTCCTCTCCGCTTCCTGTAGTCCACGATCAGCTCCTTGGTCTTCTTGACGTTGAGGGCGAGGTTGTTCTCCTGGCACCACTGTGCCAGTGATCCGACCTCCTCCCTGTAGGCTGTCTCATCGTCGTCTGCGATCAGATCTCTCTCT
>PIJE02000080.1:166915-244415 GCA_002895965.2 Coryphaenoides rupestris | reverse complement strand
TCAGGACTTGGCAAAATAGAACTTAGTCGTTTACGGCGAGTGAACACTTAGTCTATTTTTCCAGTTTAGTTTTTAGGGTTGTTTTCGACGGTCCATTGAGGGGCAGGTGCACCCGCAGTCAGACAGGACTGTGAAGTTTCCCAGTTTTATTTTTATGCTATTATCGAATTAGATTAAAGGAGTTCTTTTGTGCACTCGGCGAAGGGAGCAGAGACCGAGGGTAAAAAGTCACCTGGATCCCCAACTAGCAACATTTAGGATAAGCTCTTTCTGAGGGATTACATTTGGATCTAAACTTTTTATTTTCTCGTCAATTTCGGACATTTGGATCTTACTTTTATTTTTTCTTATCAATTTCGGACAGTTGGATCTTACTTTTATTTATTCAGCATTTTCGGACATTCGGATCTTATCTCCACCCAAGGTGTGTGAGTATTTATGGCTTTAGGAGGAAAGTCTGCTAAAGTCCGATATCCCTAGGATATCTCGTTGATGGTATGCAGTGAACAAAAGATTCCGGAAAGCTATCAGATAAGCACATGCCTATTATGGGCCTCATTCACCATCGGAGAGAATTTTATTTATACCCGCGAACACTCCATCCCCCCCCCCCCGAGCCGAGTAGACCGAGGCTTCGTCCGGGGCCTCTGTCACCTGGGGCCACCTGATAAAAGGAATGTTTTAAATTCTTTATCTTCCCCTTTCCTCCCCATAACAATTCCTCATAACATGCCTGAATGCCTTAGAGCAGGGGTGGGCAAACTTTTTGGCTCAAGGGCCACATTTGGTTTTTAAAACTGACAGATGGGCCGGGCCATTCGTAGATGAGGATCATAATGTCTAACTTGCGTTATGATGCCAAATAGTGTATATTGAAGTAGCCTAGTAATCGTATCAACATCTATAGGCTGCCACTATGAAGTGAAATCAAATAAATGAAGTACAATTCAATAATATAACAATACTTATATTATAAATAACATGTGCTCTAATAATATATAAGTAATTTTCTTTCTTCTCCATGTTGAAGAACCTTAGATAAACTAACAACTGAGCATCGTCAGACACATCAGTGGACTCATCTAAACCTATGCATGGTGTCTTATGAATGGCTTCATCCAGCTGAGCACATCCTGGCTTCATATTTCCCTTTTCTTTGTGGCTGATGATGCTGATATATTGTACATATTTCCTTGATTTTAGCACAAAACTCTTCTTTTTGTTTCCACTCAAATAAGGTTTCAGCTACTGCACTCATGCTCTCCTTAACAACCCCTCCGTCGGTCAATGTTTTTTTTATGTTGACCCAAAATCCAAGCAACTCTAAGGGAACATTCATCTAGTTAATTCCGGGGGTGCTCCGAATTAAGGACCCCCCATCAGAACCGCAAATTAACGGACCCACCCCCCCCCCATCAGAACCGCGAATTAACGGACCCACCCCCCCCATCAGAACCGCGAATTAACGGACCCACCCCCCCTCCCCCCAGACGCTGACTCGGAGTCCGTCGCGCACCTCACGGTAGCGTCATTGCGCATCCTTGGCGCAACATCTGTGATGTCCACCAATGTCCTAAACAACAACACGGTGATAAACAAATCAAAAAGTCAAACTACGTAATTGCGTTAATGGCGTTATAAAGGACGGCGCCTGGATCCGGACCCGGACCGCGGTCCGCCTATTAGTGACTTCTGATCTAGTGGAACCAATTAAGGAATCAATTGCAGGAAGAAAAAATACAGAGAAATGAATACTACAAATGTCAATGTATTATAGGACTGTTGTTAATGTAATGCCCGACGGGCCGGATTAAACAACGCAGCGGGCCGTATGTGGCCCGCGGGCCTCTGCCTTAGAGTGAGACGGTGTAGGGTGTTGCTTTGAACTATCACATTTATCATACATTTAATCATTTACCATTATTATAACATGTCTTGTTAACTCTTTACTACGCATTTCGCTGGACCCCTGCCAAATTCCTGCAATAAAAACTATCAAGTGTGTTTTGGGGTTAACACCTGGTTCTAAGAGGTCACTTTAGTAAATACAACGTATCCCGAAGGCTAGACATATTTCCAGGCCTTTAAATATTTCCTAGCGAATCACCAAGCGCACGGATCCCAGGGGAGAGCTGCCACAACGAACGCGATTGGGAGCTGTGGCTCAAAGCCAGGGTTATGCCTTGGGTCTCGGCACCAAAGTAAGCGGGGTAGATGTTCGGACATAAGGTAGTTAGGGGCTAGGCGTGTCTCCCCCACGACCCGTTAACAACCGTTACTGGACAACAGGTTTCACATTACCTCCATTAGAGGAGGCTAACCGACGGCTCTAACAGTGTGTGTGTGTGTTTCTGAAGGTCGTGTGAGAGACTCAATGTCAGGGCAACTGTAACCCCGGAGGAAAGCTTGTCACAGATGACTCACACACTGCTTACGGATGGATGATAAATAAACACATAGGACGTTATAATGTGCCAATAACACACACATGCAAACGCCTCCTCGTCTAACTTATGGATATGTATTTGTCCTTCACCACAATGCTGTATATTAATAATAGAATAATATAAATACGTTTTATATAAATACGAATACGATATGACTTGTTTATTTCCATCTATTTCATTTCCATATATAAACACGTATCTCCAGGGTCATTTTACAAAAAATAGACTTTGACTCGACGGAATCTGCTTTAGAGACGCTATGCAGACCAGTATCAGTCGATGGCTAACGTGCTAATCTGCGGGATTTAGCGTGGTGGAGTGTGACGGGCCCGGCCAGACAGACAGACAGACAGACATACAGACAGACAGACACCGCTCCTCTGTGCTGGATACCAAAAAAACAAGACAAGAAACCCCCGAGAACTGTCAGATAACAGTCCAGGAGGAGCTGGCCCGTCGCAAGGCTGATGTGTTCTCTGGGAAACGCTCGTACATGGAAGCTGATGAAACGAATGTCAGTGGACGGATTGTTATGCATCAGAGGAGAGATTGCTGACCACTGGTAGGAAGAGCTCTGATGTACTCTCTAGTGCTGTTATGTAGGTTTGTCAAGGTTAGTTTCAGATGGGCACAGTGCAGCCTTCCAGGTCCAGAACAAGAACAAGGAAGGACATTCAGTCCGGGGCAAAGGAATGTGAATTATTACCGAACTTATTTCGGAATTGAATTTTCAGAAAACAAAAATTTTATCCTGCCAAATAAAAATCTATTTTCTTTAGCAGGATAAAAGAAGGTTGCAATGTTGTGGTAGTGACGTACCTATCGCCAAGCAGAGGGCTCCTGGTACAGACGGCCTATACTGGTCTCATAAGATCAGTAAGCCAGTAGGGGAACGGGTTAAATACGTTACAGGTGTTGTTGACTGAAGATATGCAGATCATCACCGGGACACAAAGACAAGTGGCTTTTTCAAACAGAACCGACTTTGGTGATCGGTGTTCTGACGCGATGAAGGGGGTTGACTTGTAACATAAATGCTGCTCAGTGGTACATGGGGCTGGGGGTTCAGGGTGAGTGGATAGGGGGTGAGGATGGGGGTGGGGGGTGAGTGGGTAGGGGTGGAGGGGAGAGGGTTGTGAGTGGGTAGGGGTGAGGGTGAGTGGGTAGGGTTCAGTGTGGGGGTAGGGGAGGGGGGTGAGGGTGAGTGGGTGGGTGGGGGTGAGGGTGAGTGGGTGGGGGTGAGGGTAAGGGTAGGGGTGAGGGTGAGGGGGGGTGGGGGGGTGTAGTAGGGGTACAGGTCGTACGAGTGGCAAGTGAAGTGAGTGAGCAATCGGCGAGGTAATGAAAGTAATTTTTAGAAGGGAATATCATAACCGCTGGGACGGAAAAAGATCTCTCTCTTACAGCTTCCACATTTTCTCCAGAAACCAGTTGGCGGCGGTGTGTTTTATATATATATATATATATATATATATATACTGTATATATACTGTATATATGAGTGCAGCTTTCCTTTATTGAGTCAGATGCAGGCTCCAATCCCTCTGAGAGAAGCCATAGGAAACACTTCTAGTGTTCATCATCCCCTCATCCATAGTATCATCTCTCTCTCTCTCTCTCTCTCTCTCTCTCTGTGTCTCTCTGCCTCTCCTTGGTTTTGGGCTCACCCCTGCCTGTCCCTCTGTCAACGGGAGCCTGCCAAGGGATGTGTGGCTCAGTTACCATGGGAACAAAGTGGTCCTGCTGCACATATGTGCTGCTCGGCGATTTGGTTGGTGGAGAGGAGGGGAGGGTGGGGTGGGGGGAAGAGGAGGGGGGGGGGGGGGGTGGCACTAATGTATTTAATCAAATCATTAATGCACTGTTTGTTTTTAATAAATCTAATTTTTTAGCCAATTATGATTCGTGAAAGGTCTATTAAGAAAATCTATGATGTAGTTAAATTGTCCTTGCTGGCTACAGAGAGCAATATATGCTACAACATTTGAGACACTCTGACCAGGACGAATTAAAGAACGTTTGATTATTGGACCGGTTAAAGTATAATTAGAAAGTGTAATTCGTCTCCATCTCATCTTTTAGACACGCGAGACTTCAAATAAAACAAATACAAAGGGGAAGTACAAACCAGAACTCACATTAGGGCTGCAACTCAACAACCAAATATTATTTTAATTGAAACAACAAAAACGTACCGTTAATCGACTTAAGCGACTCATAATAATTGACTTATCGATTCAGCGCACCGGCCGAAAAGGATTCAGGACGCTGTTCCTGACGCGGTCATGGGGCGTAGTGGGCTGGGAGGTGGGAGGGAGGGGCGGAGGAGGAGGAAAAGGTGTGCTGACGGTGTTGGTTTTGTGAAGGTGGTGCTGGTGTGGTGGTGGTGGTGATGCTGGGGGTGCAGGCGCGCAGGGGACTCCAAAAGGTCACGGTACAGGAGAGAGCAGAAAGGAAGCAGCAGAACAGCATCATCTGGGATCGGCTTTCAAGCGGCCGGCCGTAACCTTCCAGGTGTTTCACATCTGTTCCATAAATATCAATATATAAGGTGTACGCCAGCGAACGGTATGGTAAAAATAAATGGATTGCATTTCTATAGCGCTTTACAGTCAGGAGCAGTTAGGGTTAGGTGGCGTCTTGCTCAGGGAGACCTCGACACTCACGCCTGGGGATGGAACCAGCAACCGTCCTGTTGCCAGACAACCATTCTTACCTCCTGATTTTCACTGAAAGATCGATCATGATGGGGGTCTGTAAACAAACAAACGTATTTTCTTACATCTGGAGACTCAATGCCTCGGCCAGAGCATCTCTGCAGCACTACAGTACTGCAGTTATAATGCGGTTACACATTTACATTTACACAAGGTTGCTGGTTCGATCCCTGGGTCCGCCTAGCTAAGTGAGGTGTCCCTGAGCAAGACACCACCTAACCCTAATTGCTCCTGACGTGTTGGTTGTTACCTTGCATGGTTGGCACCGCCGTCGGTGTATGAATGGGTGAATGTGAAGCCACTGTAAGCGCAATCCATTTACCATTTGTGTTGAAGGTACCTGAAGGTAAAATAAACAGACAGAAAAGGGGGAATTTCTGCCTCAAGTTTGGCTGTTGTTTATTCGAATTTGATTTGTCGAAAAGAATAAAATGTCGGACGATATGTCTTGATCTATATTCGTCCACATTGTCAAGAGAGATGGTGAGTTGGGGTTGGGGTTGGGTTGGAGTGGTGAGATGTCTCTGTGACACCGTGGTGTGTAACAAATAATTGACTCCCACCAGACCGTGGGCGGTCTGGGGGGAAGTAAATTGGGACACAACAAAAGGGGAGAAAGGTTGACTCAAGCCTAGACTTGGCTCTTTTTGGCCTTCATCGGATGTCACCTCTTGTCAAAAGGGTTGCCATCACAATAGCTCGTTAAACTTTGAAAAATTAGGTGTGTTTTGATTTTGGACTTCAAGCGAGTGAGCCTGAAACATGAGTGCCAGCCACACTTGTCACGTACCAACCTTGAACTTGCTTTATACCATACATGCTGTTTGGTGGAGACTTTGAACCAAATGTGCACCCATACACACACTTTTATCCAACGTAAATCTGTTTACGTTACATTAGGATTTTATGAATCCTAATGACAATGAGGATAATATTTACATTAATAGTTACGGCTCATAGGGACTTTTATATTTTCAATGAACAATTCCTCGCAGGATGAAAGTAAGTGATAAAGTATCTGTTACATGCGTCTTCGTTGCCACAGCAATGAAGACGAATATTTAACTTGTAACTCGATGTCACTGCATGTGTCACGTCTGAGCGTTCGCAGACGTCCAGCACCACGAACAGCAACAAGACCTTGGATGCATTGTGTGGTACATGGAAGGTGGAATTAGTTTGCATTGTTCGGAGAACCACTGCGAGGCCTGAGTGTGTGGCGGTGTGTTCTGCTGGGCTGTAGGGCGAACAGAGGATGGCTGCTCACTCCTGTTGGTTGGCTGCCCGTCCAAACGGGAACCAACTATCAACATCTGCAGCTCCCACTGGTGCAGACCGACAAATGAGAAATACTAAAGATATTGCTTCTCTCCGTGTGTGGGTGTGTGTGTGTGTGTGTGTGTGTGTGTGTGTGTGTGTGTGTGTGTGTGTGTGTGTGTGTGCGTGTGTGTGTGTGTCTGAGAGAGAGAGAGCCTCCTGTGATGGCATGATTAATTATTAAGGGGGTCCCCCTGCCTTATGCCCCTCGTGAGCTGGGAATGCCCCCCCACCACCACTTCACACACACACACACACACACACACACACACACACACACACACACACACACACACACACACACACTTCCAACCCCCTCTTTCTCTCTCTCACACACACACACACACACACACACACACACACACACACACACACACACACACACACACACACACACACACACACACAACTCTGTGGGATCCTGGCCAGGAATAATTGATGGTGGATGGAAGAATGGCATTTGTCTTCCTACAGTACAGCATAATACACCCACGCACATCCTGCTACACCACACACACACACACACACACACACACACACACACACACACACACACACACACAATGCACCATACAGCACACATATGTCTCCTGTAGGTACTATGGGTGAGCTATAGGTCTGTTGGTGCTGTCTTCTGGGACAGGCAGTATGATCAATACACCTGATTAACCAATGGCGGGAAGAAGAATCCATCGGTGAATGTCACTCACCCAAAAGTACCGGACTGCCAGTCGATGATGATGGTCACTTCAGCCTACAAGCACACATGGGGCGCGGGTGATCCAGGGTTCCAGGGTTCCAGGGTTCCAGGATGGATGGATGGATGGATAGATCATGGACACGTCGGCCGGGAGATGAGGTCCCGGGGGGTTTCTCAGGGTGTCGGGATAGAAAGGGTCCGGGATTTACCTGAGAGAAGGGTTTGGTTTGGTGGTCTAGTGGTCTCTGTGCGTGAGCCCCCCGTGTCTCCTGCAGGGATTGCACTATAGGGCTGCAAACCTTGAGTGTCCACCGCGCAAGAAGTCCTCCATGGCTTGGTAATGGACTTCCCAGGTGATCTTACTGCATCATCACTCAATAATCAAGAAGAAGAAGAAGAAGATGAAGAAGAAGATGCAGAGACACCATGCCTCATAGCAGCAGCAGCAGCAGCAGCAACAACAACTCTCCTGCATCAACTCTCTCGGCCCGAATCCACACAATCCAATCCACTGGGCATGGCTATGGCGCAATTACGCAGGGACCACAGCAGCGCAGAATCGATGCTTTTCATGTTCACTGGCTTCATGCACGCAGTGAATTTAGACTTCAATGCGTGCGTCAGCAGGTGTCGTGCGTTCAGATCAGTACCTTGGAGGAGTCTCCATAGTCTCAATAATTAGTGATCGGCTGCCAATTTGGGGGTTTGGGTACCCAATTGGACCAAGCCCTGGATGGTCCGGGGGTTTAGGATTCAGAACGTCGTGACGAGAGAAAAACAGCGTTTAGATTAGATTCTGATCGAATAAATACCCTGGATGGCTATGCCCACTTTGGACTTGGACTTGGACTTCGGCGATGGATGGATGGATGGATCCGTGCGCATCGACCCCCATGTACACGATCTGCAACCAAGAGACCCATTTAGAAGAAGAAGAAGAAGAAGAAGAATCAGAATCCACAGCTTATCCACTGACTGACTGACTGTTGGATATTAAAGCGCACCTACAGCCCCCCGTGTGTTCTGGAGAACCACTGCGAGGCCTGAGTGTGTGGCGGTGTGTTCTGCTGGGCTGTAGGGCGAACAGAGGATGGCTGCTCACTCCTGTTGGTTGGCTGCCCGTCCAAACGGGAACCAACTATCAACATCTGCAGCTCCCACTGGTGCAGACCGACAAATGAGAAATACTAAAGATATTGCTTCTCTCCGTGTGTGGGTGTGTGTGTGTGTGTGTGTGTGTGTGTGTGTGTGTGTGTGTGTGTGTGTGTGTGTGTGTGTGTGTGTGTGTGCGTGTGTGTGTGTGTCTGAGAGAGAGAGAGCCTCCTGTGATGGCATGATTAATTATTAAGGGGGTCCCCCTGCCTTATGCCCCTCGTGAGCTGGGAATGCCCCCCCACCACCACTTCACACACACACACACACACACACACACACACACACACACACACACACACACACACACACACACACACTCACACACACACACACACACACACACACACAACACACACACACACACCCACACACACACACACACACACACACACACACACACACACACACACACACACACACACACACACACACACACACAACTCTGTGGGATCCTGGCCAGGAATAATTGATGGTGGATGGAAGAATGGCATTTGTCTTCCTACAGTACAGCATAATACACCCACGCACATCCTGCTACACCACACACACACACACACACACACACACACACACACACACACACAATGCACCATACAGCACACATATGTCTCCTGTAGGTACTATGGGTGAGCTATAGGTCTGTTGGTGCTGTCTTCTGGGACAGGCAGTATGATCAATACACCTGATTAACCAATGGCGGGAAGAAGAATCCATCGGTGAATGTCACTCACCCAAAAGTACCGGACTGCCAGTCGATGATGATGGTCACTTCAGCCTACAAGCACACATGGGGCGCGGGTGATCCAGGGTTCCAGGGTTCCAGGGTTCCAGGATGGATGGATGGATGGATAGATCATGGACACGTCGGCCGGGAGATGAGGTCCCGGGGGGTTTCTCAGGGTGTCGGGATAGAAAGGGTCCGGGATTTACCTGAGAGAAGGGTTTTGGTTTGGTGGTCTAGTGGTCTCTGTGCGTGAGCCCCCCGTGTCTCCTGCAGGGATTGCACTATTAGGGCTGCAACCTTGAGTGTCCACCGCGCAAGAAGTCCTCCATGGCTTGGTAATGGACTTCCCAGGTGATCTACTGCATCATCACTCAATAATCAAGAAGAAGAAGAAGAAGATGAAGAAGAAGATGCAGAGACACCTGCCTCCATAGCAGCAGCAGCAGCAGCAGCAACAACAACTCTCCTGCATCAAACTCTCTCGGCCCGAATCCACACAATCCAATCCACTGGGCATGGCTTATGGCGCAATTAACGCAGGGACCACAGCAGCGCAGAATCGATGCTTTTTCATGTTCACTGGCTTCATGCACGCAGTGAATTTAGACTTCAATGCGTGCGTCAGCAGGTGTTCGTGCGTTCAGATCAGTACCTTGGAGGAGTCTCCATAGTCTCAATAATTAGTGATCGGCTGCCAATTTGGGGGTTTGGGTACCCAATTGGACCAAAGCCCTGGATGGTCCGGGGGTTTTAGGATTCAGAACGTCGTGACGAGAGAAAAACAGCGTTTAGATTAGATTCTGATCGAATAAATACCCTGGATGGCTATGCCCACTTTGGACTTGGACTTGGACTTCGGCGATGGATGGATGGATGGATCCGTGCGCATCGACCCCCATGTACACGATCTGCAACCAAGAGACCCATTTAGAAGAAGAAGAAGAAGAATAAGAATCAGAATCCACAGCTTATCCACTGACTGACTGACTGTTGGATATTAAAGCGCACCTACAGCCCCCCCCCCCCCCTCCCCCCCCGAACCCCGCTCGTTGTGGCGTCACACCGTCACACCCGCTCCCCCTGATTGGCGCAAAGGAAAAATAAGGTGTCCGCAGCTCATCATCCTTCCCGCCCCGAGGTGAGGTGAGCTGTGGTCTCGGCGTCAGCGTCCGAATTCAGCGCGCAAAGTGGGGACGTCGGTTCTTCTCGTGGCCATCGTGAGCTGCTGCGCTGAGCTGAGCTGCTGCTGCTGCTGCTGGAAACAAGACGCTGGCTCCCTGCAGGGCGGAGATGATGCACGTTGGAGACGGAAATCGACGCCTCCGTACACCCAACAACGAAAGCCCCCCCCCTCCCTGCACTTCTCTGAGCAGTTCGTATTCGTTTGTAACCCCCCAAACACCCCCAAATAATCCAAGAAACTGAAAGAAAGGAGGATTGCTTTTGAAAAGACAATTGCATTCATTTGTTTTCCAATAGGCCTATCCTATCCTCATGGCAAATATAGAATCACCAATATTCAGCACATGAACTCCATTCTCACTCATAAACAGCACTAGATTAAAAGTCAATTATTGCACATAAATGCAGGTTCGGGCTATATGTTACCCGAATGCACAAGCCCATCGTTCTAGACTCGTAGTTCTGCTGCTGCAGAAGCCTTTCGAATGACAGCAATACATGTGATTTTCTCGGGGATATGTTACAACAAATGTAATAAAATAGAGGCCGTGCCATTGTTCTGCTGTCTACCACCGAGCTCACGCATTCACCCATTCACTCACATGCCCATCGCCATGGAAACTGATCATATGAAAAGCTGGATATACAGAGACTCACAACGGGGGGGATTACGCCTATATGCAACGACAAGGATCCTCGTATGACATGTACTGAACAATACGTTTATCCATAAGCACACAGGAAAATATGGTCTGTCATATAGTGTACTGTATATATGATGGAGAACAAGATCAGAGAATAGACAGGGGAGAGAGAGAGAGAGAGAGAGAGGGAGCAAGATGGAGGGGGGGGTGGTGTACAGAGCACGGAGTACAGCACTGACTACACCACCTACACACATTGCCATGGCAACTACCATACTAGAACAAGTGATGATACAGTCCTACTTCTACCCTTCCGAGGCTGCAAGCTGTGTACACACACACATGGACACGCACGCACACATACATACACACACACGCGCGCACACACACAGGCACACACACACACACAAGGGGAGAGAGAGAGAGAGACACCTATTCTATTTTTTACTTTAATTTAATGATTTTTTGACAAAAACAGTACAGTACAGACAGACCGAAAGACAACAGACAGGGTCATCATGGGTAAGGTGAAATGCTTGACATGTACAACAGGAAATGAAAAGAAGCTGGGTTACATAACAATACAATATCAAGGTCTGTGGATTCTTTATGCCAATGATTGTCTTTTTAAATCATAGAGGTCCCTGTGGTCCATGACTTTGACTCGTGCAGGGTGTTCTGAAGGAGGAACACCCTAAAGTCCATTCTGTTGGCCTTAGTACAGAAGAAAATCAAACAAAGTTCTCAGAAATCAAATACGATTTCCAGTTTTTCCAATATATATATATTTTTTCAGTGACTCATGTCTATCGTCAATCGTTACATAAAGTGAATTTCCTGAACTATTTCTATCCATTCAAGGACTGTTGGAGATTCTCTACTCAGCCATTCCCTGGTTATTGTTTTTTTTTTTACTACCTGCTAGTAGTATTTGGAGTAAATATCTGTCCTGCATTTCCAGCTCAGTTGGCACGTTTCCCAAATACATAACAATGAAATTAAAATCAATCTTTGAGCTGATTATTGATCTGAAAATGAAAATATGAAAATGACCAGCAGACATATTACCACACATCCTCCCAACACTGATCATGTTCAGGTTTCTTCCTTTGCGACTCAAATGTTTTTTTCCAGGTGACAGAAACCTATTGTAACAGCCATTTAAATGGTTTACATTACTGGACTTCTGTAGGGGCTGATAGGTGGAGGTGAATTTTTAACAATGGAAGTTAAATGAGTTACATGACACAGGCTGCGGTTTCAGTTTTTTAATTGTTAAAAAAACATCAGTACATCGAGGCACAGAAAAAAACACGTTGAATGAAAGGGCAAATAAAACGTCTAACAAGCACTCCAATAACTCATTTAAAATGCACGTGTGCGCCTCTGAAGTCATCCCTCACATGTATATACAGTACATCTTATGAACAAGAAACCAAAAAACACTGTATATACACTACAGAGAACTAAAGGTCACGTGTAAAAAGTGTAAAAATAGAATTTAAAAATAAATAAATGAGGCGTAAATGCCAACCATGAGCCTGGGCCTAGCGGTAATTTTGACTAATGACTGAGCCGTCTTGAATCCTGCAGGGTTGTTTTTTTGTAGTTTTTTGATAACCCGTGACATGATGCACAAGCACACACATCAGCAACTCAACACAGGCCAACGTTTAATCAGCAGCATTTTTGTCTCTCTTCACAAACAAGCGGCAGGGGTAATACATCCCCTGCCTTCAATCAGTACCACAGCCTTTTTGTTGGTGGTGTGTGTGTAGGCCCCTACACACAGTAGGTTGTATTGATTGATTGCGTTCGTGAGCAACAGAGGGATAAAAAACCTTCAACAATGTGTTTGCTTTATTCATTCAACATTTGAAAGACTGATGGAACGCTTTGTGTCCCGATGCTCCTCGTCAACACAACTCCATCAACCGTTTCCACGTTCCTACGCGTTCAAGTCCTTCACGGGTGACGGGAGACACCATCGTGGACATGTGGTCTCGTCCCCTCTACTCCCGCACTAAAGCCAATCTGTTTTAAAGAGTTATTTATTACGAGGACAAAAAAAACAAAAAAGAACGGGAAAGAAGAAAGAGAAACGCCACCGGTGCACCTATGTTGCCACGGCGGCCTGCTTCACCGCCATCTTCTGCCTGACGGCCGCCTTGGTGTTGGCGGCCGACGACGAGGACGATGTCTCGAGTCCCATGGTGCCACCGGCGGCGCTGGGGAAGCCGTGCGCCGCCACGTACTTGCGGTACGCCTCGCGGATGATGCGGAAGGCACGCGCGTTGGCGTACGGGATGTCGGTGACCGGGTCGCGGTACAGCGCCGCCTTGTGCGTCACGGGGCACACCTCCTGCACGGCGGGCGCAGGTGGGGGTGTGGCGTGTGCCCGCGCCGCCAGGAACCCTGCCGCCGCTTCCAGGGCGTCCTCGTCGCTGAAGGTGATGTAGGTGCGCGAGCAGAGGCCCCCCCTGCCGAGCCCGGGCCCCCCCACAGCCACCGCCGGCTGGGCCGAGGCGGAGGTGGTGGCGGGGACGTCCTGGTCCAATCTGTGGGAGGGGGGGTGGTGGGTGGGTAAGAGGGGTGTTAAGATAAGATGGAACTTTATTAACCCCGAAGGAAATTCTTGTGCCAGAGCTTGATCAAAAATAACAATAACATAAGAATAAAAACAATAGAACAATAAATGGGGCGGCAGTAACTCGGGAGGTAAGAGCGGTTGTCTGGCAACAAAAAGGCTGCTGGTTCGATCCCCGGGCTCCGTCTAGCCGAGTGTCAAAGTGCCCCTGAGCAAGACGCCTAGACCCATGGTTGACCCCACCACTGGTGTATGAAAGAGAATGTGAGGCAACTGTAAAGCGCTTTGGATAAAAGCGCGATATAAATGCAATCTATTTTACATTTAAAATGTACATTTTCTGCATATGTCTGTGTGGGAGTGTGTGTGCTTGGTGGCTGGCTTAACTGGCCGCACCATGCTAGCATGTACCATCTGCTCTGTCACGTCATTTTATCAATCTTGGGGGGCTAGACTAAAGCTAAGCTAAATCATGACTTCCTGCACACTAAGCTACAACAGCGGTGGTGGTGGCGAGGCGTGGGAGCCGGGCTGGGCAGGCGTCCCCTCTTACCCCTCCACGTCCACAGTCTCCTCCTTCAGGACCGAGTGGGACACCAGCGGCATGAGCAGCGAGTGGTAGCGGACGGTGGGGCCCTCAAAGCGCCGTTTCTTGTGCACATGCTTCTTCTTGTCGGCCTCCAGACGCTCGTAGTTCTCTGCAAACAACACACACGTTTTAGCATTCGGTGGCGGTTCCAATGTGGAGACATTGTTTTGGGTTTGTTTTTTTTAAGAAGCAAAACAAAATGAATTCCATACGTAATATTGATTTAATTTTTTCTTAAAAATCAATAGAAGTTCAGAAGTAGAATTTGTATTTTGTTATAATCCAGAAATAATATCTGTTCACGTTATTGTAGAATAGGCAATCAATTCTTGACAACAGGATTGCTTATCATAATTAGATAGCAAGCAATGTCTCACTTTCCCATAGAAAGGCTGCATTTCCATTGTAAATATACACAGACATGGTCAAAAAAACAAAATTGCACCTCGACAGAAATATAAGACACTTTCATCCCATTTCCGGAAACCGAAACATTAGCATCATAAACACAACAACACGGTGGGCGTCGCCGAACACTTCCCCACCTAGTGAGCGGATGTTGGCCTCGGCTGTGATCTCGGCCTCGGCCAGCAGCTCGTCCTGGGTCAGAGGTCGGACGCGGTGGGCACCCCTCCGCCGCCGCGGCGCGTCCTGTCGCTCCTGCAGACGCAGGTTGGTCTTGCGCGTGTGTTCGCTGGTGGACTGGCGCACGGACTTGCGGGCTGAGGGGGGTGGGGGAGAGAGGGAGGGAGCAGTGGTGGCAATGTTGCGCGCGTTAGCAAAGACACGTGCGTTAGCATTGCTGCACGCGTTACCATCGACATGCAACGATGCAATAGCCGAGGTGGTTCTGAGGTGGAACTGTTGTGGATATTACGGTTATTTTTTGGTTTGTTTACTTGAGCTTCGCATATTTTGAACAATGAAATGTGCAAATGAGATGTCTAAAAACATCCAGCACCACTTTTTTTTTTTTTTTACAGACAATTACAAATAAAATTATTATTAATATATGTCCAGGAGCACTCACTATTGAGTATTCTAATACTCTATAAACTCTAAAGACTACCATATGTTTGATATATAGTCAAACACTCAAATATTGATTTTATTTGTTTAGTCTGGCCTTCAGTGATTTCTGTATGATTTAATCTAGAAAACAATACCTGCTTAGCCGGCTGCCACCGCGACCCGAACCCGGATAAGCGGACGCGAATGGATGGATGGATGGAACAATACCTCAATTTAGCACTGCATTAACAACTATTGGACACCATTAGTAGTTTAGCATCTGTACATCACAGTACTGTACATGCGCTCGTAGGACAATAATGGAATACATATTTGCTACAGTATGCCAGTACAGTACAACTTACTCTCTGCAAAGTCCTGGAACTCCACCGGTATCTTCCTCTTCACTTCTACTTTGGTTTTCTCCGCCTTCTTTTGTTCCTCTGCTGGTTTCTTCGGCTTGGGTTTGGCGATCTTAATGGGTTCCTGGCGGTGGTCAGAAACAAGTAAAAAGTATTTCATAAACAGTATTCTTATAAACATGAATTCTAACAACTTCTATCACACTGAACAATTAGTAAGATAGTACCTAACAAGTACAGTAAAAAGTAAAAAGTGACAAGTAAGAGTAGCAATACTGGTGGTGCAAAAATGTAGTAAAAGTGTCCGCGTGCAGTAATATTCTTATACTAGCATAAAATGGTAATTGGTAACTAGTAGATAGTAGAAGCAACACGTGATGATAAAGTATAGTGATAAATATATAAGTGACCAGTGCAGTACAGTACTGTACAGTGATAGTGCCTGCATGCTATGTAGCTGAGTTCCTAGTGTAATTGAAGGTCTACCCCCTGGAAGTCTAACGTAATTGTAAGACCCATATCAATAAATGGTAAATGGATTGCATTTATATATCGCTTTTATCCAAAGCGCTTTACAATATTGCCTCACATTCACCCATTGATATACCGACGGCGGTGTCAACCATGCAAGGTAACAACCAACACGTCAGGAGCAGTTAGGGTTAGGTAGTGTCTTGCTCAGGGACACCTCGACACTTAGCTAGACAGAGCCCAGGGATCAAACCAGCAACCTTCCTGGTTGCCAGACAACCGCTCTTACCTCCTGAGCTACAATACATCAATGCATCAACACCGCCGCAATCTCACCTTGTAAGCCTTGGTGACGACCCGACTCTTCTTGCGCGGGGCGTCGTCCTCCTGGTCGCTGTCGGGCTCGTCACCCTCGTCAATGTCGAAGTCGCTGTCCACCTCGTCCTCCGTGTCCGAGTGCTCTCCGTGGTACTCATCGTCCCCCGATTCCTGGTCAGGAACACAAAAAAAAAAGCTTTTAAACAGCTTTTCCTGCTGGATATCTCTCTGCTATGCCACTACTGAATCAGAACTGTAGGACAAACTCAGCCCTCCACAATATATAGCCAGAGAGGGGCAGTACATTTCTTGCCTTTTCTTTCTTATTTTATCTCATGTTGTTTCCTGCTTCCTACTGTGCACTTGCAAGTGTAGTACTATAATAATAAAGTACCATCTTATCTTATTTAAAGTAATACACTGTTTGCGATGAAACACAATTGTCAGCCTCGCAATCGCTATGTGTTTGTAGTCATCGCTGCAGGGTACAAGATTCAAGATTTTTATTTGTCACATACAGGATATGCAGTGAAATGAAAAGTGGCGACACTCAGAAGAATGTGCAAAAGAATGCAAAAGATACAAACTTGAATTGGAGGGATCAGAATCAGAATATTTAGAATATTTACAGAAAAAAAAGGAATGAGCTGAGAAATTAGAAATATAAACAATATTTCAAAGGCAGTATACAAAAGGTAAAGAATATATATAGAATGAAAAAATATGGAATAAGGTGAGAGACCAAGGTACAGACCATGCATGTCGGTATGTATGTCATATGTCATAAGAATGTGACGTAATACCCACCTCTGGTGTGATCGTCAATAAGGAGTAGCAGAGAAGTTATGACACATTATAACAGGTTATAACTAAGTGAAGACATGAAGAGGTGACGCGGTCAGGTGCATTGAGAGGTGACGGGGTCAGGTGCATTGAGAGGTGACGGGGTCAGGTGCATTGAGAGGTGACGGGGTCACGTGTATTGAGAGTGACAGGGTCAGGTGTATTGAGAGGTGACGGGGTCTGGTGTATTGAGAGGTGACGCGGTCACGTGTATTGAGAGGTGACGGGGTCACGTGTATGAGAGGTGACGGGGTCAGGTGTATTGAGAGGTGACGGGGAGGTGACGGGGTCAGGTGTATTGAGAGGTGACGGGGTCGAGGTGTATTGAGAGGTGACGGGGTCAGGTGTATTGAGAGGTGACGGATCAGGTGTATTGAGAGGTGACGGGATCAGGTGTATTGAGAGGTGACGGGGTCAGGTGTATTGAGAGGTGACGGCGTCAGGTGTATTGAGAGGTGACGGGCTCAGGTGTATTGAGAGGTGACGGGGTCACGTGCATTGAGAGGTGACGCCGTCAGGTGTATTGAGAGGTGACGGGGTCAGGTGTATTGAGAGGTGACGGGGTCAGGTGTATTGAGAGGTGACGGGGTCAGGTGTATTGAGAGGTGACGGCGTCAGGTGTATTGAGAGGTGACGGGATCAGGTGTATTGAGAGGTGACGGGGTCAGGTGTATTGAGAGGTGACGGGGTCCAGGTGTATGTGAGAGGTGATCGGGGTCAGGTGACTGGCGTCTAGGTTGTATTGAGAGTGATGGGTCAGGGTGACGGCGTCAGGTGTAATGAGAGGTGACGGGTCAGGTGTATTGAGAGGTGACGGGGTTCAGGTGTTATTGAGAGGTGACGGGCGTCAGGTGTATTGAGGGAGGTGACAGGCGGGTCAGGGTGTATTGAGAGGTGACGGGGTCAGGGTGTATTGAGAGGTGACGGCGTCAGGTGTATTGAGAGGTGATGGGGTCAGGTACGGCGTCAGGTGTATTGAGGAGGTGGGTAGGTGAAGGGGTCAGGTGTATTGAGAGGTGACGGCGTCAGGTTGTATTGAGAGGTGGACGGGATCGGTGTATTGCGAGGTGACAGGGCATCAGGTGTATTGAGAGGTGACTGGCGTCAGGTGTTATTGAGGGTGACGGGATCAGGTGTAGTTGAGAGGTGACCGGCGTCAGGTGTATTTGAGAGGTTGACTGGGATCAGGTGTTATTGAGAGGTGATGGGGTCCAGGTGTCATTGAGAGGTGACGGCCGTCAGGTGTATTGAGAGGTGACGGGATCAGGTGTATTGAGAGGTGATGGGGTCAGGTGTATTGAGAGGTGACGGCGTCAGGTGTATTGAGAGGTGACGGGATCAGGTGTATTGGAGGTGACGGGATCAGGTGTATTGAGAGGTGACGGCGTCAGGTGTATTGAGAGGTGACGGGATCAGGTGTATTGAGAGGTGACGGCGTCAGGTGTATTGAGAGGTGACGGGATCAGGTGTATTGAGAGGTGACGGGTCAGGTGTATTGAGAGGTGACGGCGTCAGGTGTATTGAGAGGTGACGGGATCAGGTGTATTGAGAGGTGACGGCGTCAGGTGTATTGAGAGGTGACGGGATCAGGTGTATTGAGAGGTGATGGGGTCAGGTGTATTGAGAGGTGACGGCGTCAGGTGTATTGAGAGGTGACGGGATCAGGTGTATTGAGAGGTGACGGGATCAGGTGTATTGAGAGGTGACGGGATCAGGTGTATTGAGAGGTGATGGGGTCAGGTGTATTGAGGCGCCTCACGTCATTGAAGCCTCCATACGTGGTCTTGTAGAAGTCGTCGTCCTCCTCGGCGTCCAGCAGCTTGGACATGCGGTTCCCCGCCGTGGCGCGCTGCTCCCGGGCCACCGCGACACTCATTGTTACGGTAGTTAATGCTAACGCTAACGCTAATGCTAAGGCTAGCGCTAATGCTAACGCTAATGCTAAGGCTAGCGCTAAGGCTAGCAAAAAGACGTCTACTCAACAGCTTATTTTTTTTTTTTTAATGACACAGACCCGGGTCGTCTCATCGTCGCTCGGTCTCTCGACTCATAAAAACTCTTTATTTCTGTATTTATTTTTTTATATTTGAGTAGCGAAGCGGTGTTAGCTAGCTAGCTAGACGTCACGCATAGCGCGCAGTGTTCATGTTGAAAGCAGTAGAAGCACTTCCGGGTAAGATGGTCACGTGGTGTCGGGTTGTTGACGACGCCCCTCCCTCAATTTGAGCACATGGATGATAAATGCAATTTATGAATGTGTGCTGTTTATATATATTTTTTTATGTCTTCATATTCATTACTTCTTATGCTGTCGTATCTTATCTTATCATTCATTTTAAAAAGTATACTGTCACTAAACATATTTGTTTGTGATGATTTGTAGTGAACAAATTATATGCCATATGAAATACAACATTGATGATTTTATTCGACCATCATCATTTATTAAACACTTGAAAAATGTACAAGCAACAGAAACCCCTATTGTTTAGAAACTTGGTTTTAATTCAAATGTTTCTCAAACAATCATCACAAACATTTCCCGAGCAATGTAGATGAAAGGATTATTGCAGCGTTCAAGGCATTATGTAAGAGGATAATAGTTATATTGAATCATGACACCAGAATCAAGATTCACCAGACACATTACATTTATTCGTTTATTCATTTATTCATTCAAATGTACTTTTTTGACAAACGCCATCTTCCTTTCTCCGGATGTAATATTGGGAATTGAGGTAGCATGCTGTGACTTAGGTTATAGGTTACATTTGTATATGACATTCCTAAAGTGCATTCCAACAGCATTTGTTCAAAAATAGTTATCTCCAGTATTTATTTAAAATATCAAAATTAAACTATGTTAAAATATTAGTATTGATTCCTACTTATATATTCTATGTTAATGGCCGTCAGGAGGGGGCATGCAGTCGCCTGTTCAACAGCTATTGTATGCTACAAAACTTGTTTATATTTGATTTTACATCCAACTGGAATAAAGGTTATTTCGTTTTTCGACAACTTGTGCAAATGCACCTAAACCTTAACTTCCAATCAATAAAGTGAAATCCTGTCTCGTTATCATGACCAGTTTCACATTCCACTTCTGGTTATTTCAGCCATATACTGTATAATGACACAATCATGGTTCCACTCAATGTGTTTCCAGCCAGCAGATGTGTTTACTATGTGATAAGATGAATCGCCTATATTAATTTCATTGTGAATCTGCTCGATTCCACATGGCCGGTGCCTCCATTTTTAGTTGATGCAGCACTTCTCGGCACATATTCAATCGTAGCTGTGTGCTTCAACTGCCCCTTTGATTTACTCCAGATAAACATGAAAATAAAACATATGGTAACCGAACTGAAGAATGACAGGACCCCGATGGTTACCGCCACCACCAGCGTTTTAACCTCAGATGGAAACGACTGGGTTCCGTTCATAAACAAGGAGTTTCGGGATGAATGAGAAAAGCCTCGCACGCTGAGGCTCACACGAATGCTGTCGTTCCCCCCGGCGTTAGACGCCAGGCAGACGTAAACGCCGCTGTCCCACGCCTGTGCGTAGCGAACCTCCAGTGAGCCGTTAGCAAGAACCCGCAGTCTGCCGATGACCGACAGCAGTACACGCTGTGGGTTCAGCCAGCTAATCGAGGGCATCGGATCACCTTCTGCGTTGCAGTGCAACAACACGGTGTACCCCTCGGCTATTTGCACGTGCTGAGGTCTGCGGTTCAAAATTCGAGACTGGCGACAGGTGAATGGACCTGGGAGATCAACCTCGGCGAAATCCAGAAAGCTCCAGCCCTGGAATTGGACTGCGGTGGCACACACCGGCGGTTGCCTGTCAAAGCCCAGATGGACGCGCCTTCGCAACACCCATAACAGCCGGCAGTCGCACACCAGGGGGTTATTGTCGAGTCTCAACACACCCAGGCTGCCAACTGAACCAAAAACCCCTTCTTCGAGCGTAGTCAGGAGGTTTCCCGAAACGTTGAGCAATTTGAACTGTGCCAAACCGTGGAAAGCTCTGGGATCAATGCGGTGCAGTTGGCCGCCGACCAGGTGGAATTCTTGGAGGCGCAGCAGGTCTCTGAGCGAGTTCCCACGGACATATCTGATGGGATTAAAGGACAAGTCAAGGTGCGCCAGGTATACAAGATGGTGTAACGAGGCATCGGGGACAACACTGAGGTTGCAATTGCTTACAGTGAGGAAGGTGAGATTCAGACCAAAGAGACTGTTTCCCTCCAAGGTCTCCAGAACGGACCAATGGGAGATGACAAGCTTCTTAAGGTTCCCCAGCCAACGGAAAGAATAGTTTGCCAGCGTGGTGAGGCCGAGACGGTGAAACCTGAGCGTCGCCAGCCCACTTAGAGCTCTCAGTCCCTCAGTTGGCACAGCGGTCAGATTGCATCGGTCTACGCTCAACTCTCGCAGATTTGTCAAGCCGGCGAACGCGTGAGGCGAAACGAAGACCAGATCACTTTTGCCTGTGTCGATGCGCCGTAGGGCCACCAAGTCACGGAAAGTGAAGTCCAGCAAGACAAGTATTTGGTTGTCACGTATGTCCAGCAGCTGTAGTTGCAGCAGGCCCTGGAATGCCCCCGCAGGGATAAACCTGAGACGGTTGCGGGCGAGACGAAGAGTGCGCAGACTGTGTAGTCCCAGGAAGGCTTCCACCTCAAGCATCACGAGCAGGTTGTCGCTCACGTCCAACTCCAGCAGTTGCGTCAAAGTCTTGAACTGCTGGCTCACGAGAATCTTGAGGTTGTTGTGAGTGAGATTCAGAAGTCGACAGTCTCGCGGGAACCCTTCGGGCACCGCCACCAATTGTCGATCGGAACAGTTGGCCTCCAGGGTTCTGCTGTTGCATTGGCAGGGCTGTGGACAAGGCCAGGAGGTGTCTTTGGTGTACACCACCCCGGACGCCCACAGGTACAAAACGACCAAGCCTAGCTGCCATTTAACTCCGGACTCCTCAAACATTTGGCAGCTCGCCTTCATGGCAAGACAAAGAAGAAAGACACAATTAGAAATAGACCGCCACACAACACAAACAGACCGTTACAGTAGAAGAAGGGTTTGTGCTAATCTACCCAATCAGGTTATGTCAACATTATAACATTACATTATTATAACATTATAAAGGTGCAATAAGTAATCAAGACTTGAATAAATAAACAAACAATTGTAAATGCAGAAATTAATATGGTGTTGCACTTTTACTATTGTAAGAATGTATTTAATTGATTATACATTTGCCTGTGGAAGGTGATATTGTATATGCTCACCACTTGGACAAGTAGCCTCTCATAACCAAACTGTGGACGAAGTGAAGTCTTCCTAATAGAAAAGCAAAACAAAGAGACAATTCAACATTTAGAAATGTCTCATTCCTGAATTATACGTTACTGAAATTAAAAGCAAATGATGTGCAGTTCAGTGCTCCCTGCCTCCATCCCACAACAATTATATATAATAGAAATATACTGTCTGATTGACAGACTTGTCTACATTTAATCAAAATGTGAATCACTGTCTCAATCTTTTGATATAATATTTGCATAAATATAAAAAATGTCTAGCGCATTGATTCACATAGCGGCAGCTAATCTCAAACTCTGTCAGAACGGAGAAGACGCGGGCCGTCTGCAGAGTTTAGGGTTGCCTGTTTAATTTGATTAAATTTAAGTCTGTGGACATTCACGGGGTCCTAGCACGCAGCCACAGCTAATTTAGTCCCACGCCGTATTGGAAACTAAGGGCAGCTGCACTTTAATCCTTCATAAGGACCCTTGATTGAGGGAATAAACAACCAGATGTTGTTTTTGATACACTGAGGATAAATGTGCCCTATGACATACGCTGAGCGAATACATTGTTTCAAATGTCATCCCTGAGGACTGATACTGGCCTTTTAAAGGGTGCTAATGATTGCTGCGTCCAGTTAGCCTCATGTCACTTGTAGAGTCAACACTAGAATCAATACACAGAAAGTCAAGGTACCTCGGGTGACGTTATGTAGACAAACCGTCAAGTTTCTCAACTAAATTCAAGGAACAAGTTTGAATGAATCATCAAAAAAATATTTTTTCCATACAGTAAATACGGTTAAATGTCCTTCTGAAAGCCTGACAGCCTGACTTACTCATGTCCATGAAGCATAGTTCCACACCGCCAACATAACGACAGGTTAAAGCAAAACTTCCATTAAGGTTATATTTCTTCAGTGATGAGAGAAAAGCCTTCATTCACCATTAGGGGACAGCATTTTCTCAATATCACACTACATAGGCAGAGAATAGACCTTAGTCAATAAGAAGTGGTAACTAGGTTACTTGAGGTTTTAGTTGGAATGAGCAGAGTCACATCTATGGACACCCTACATCAAAAAGTTTCAATTAAAGAGGAACATTTTTAAAGTTTAAATAAAATCAGAATATAGTGTAGTTGTGAAAGTTGTGAAACTATCAGCTAAAAGAAACAGAGAAAAGGCTTAAAATAAACTCACCCTTTCATCCATCGTGAAGAATCCCAGTCCTAGCACGAACATGTTCAATCTCAGCATTAAAAATAGGGTTTGCTTTTCCTGCTCAGGCTAATCTGTTCAAAGTCGTGTTGCTCTTCCTCCTTCCAAAGTCTAAGTCTAAGAACAGAGGAAGAGGGAGAAGAAGAAGAAGAAGAAGAAAAAGACACTGTGAACGCTGACTTTCACATGAAAACCCTCTTTAACTATTGTCTGTGTCCCCTCTTCTAAACACATCTATGGCATCATGAAACACACAAGGACAAACACACACTAAGGGGCCGATGGAAAGAACGACTAATCTTCAACCGCTAAGTAATTGCCGTTATTTTCTGTGTGATGTGTTGTTGTTGCAACTAAATTCTCTCTCGCTTTCTCTCTCCCTCTCTCTGACTCTCTCTGTGTATGTGTGTACGTGTATCTCTCTCGCTCTCTCTCACTCTCTCTCTCTCTATTTCCAGCTCCGTGTTCTTCTTCTCCTGGACAACCACCACCTGGTCCTGGATACACACATACACACACACACACACACACACACACACACACACACTGGCAGGGTGGCGGTGCTCCGTGCTGGGGGTGGTGGGGGTGGATTATGTACTCGTGGATGGACGCGGTCCAGAGCGCATGCATCGGATGGCGGGGAGGTGGGGGGTGGGGGGGGGGGGGGGGGGGGGGGGGGGGGAGGTGGGCACTGTGGGTCAGCCAAATGAGGAGGTTTAGGTAACAGCAGATGATGGATGGATGAGTTTTAAGACCACTGCTTATGGAAGGCGAGAGGGAGAGGGATACCTTTTGGGCATCATGGCTGTGATGCGCAGTTTCGAGCGTCATCTATTGTGGCTGAAGTTCAGGTTCAGATTCAGGTTCAGGGTTGTCTGTAAGCGAAGCAGCGAGCTCGGGAATGTGACACGAGGCAGCATCACCCGGAATGATTCAAAGTTTATTCAGATACACAGAGCATGTATACAGTTTTGGACACAACAAGTCAGACTGGGAAGCAGGGATATTATGGTCTTATGTGTAGACATTACAGTGTTACGAGGCCCTGTGGTCCCATCGCAGGTCCAGGCTCTATGGGGGAGCGGGAGAACACAGGAACGGTTCCCACATCAACACATAATCTTCCCCATACAAGGGAGTCGTGAGGAGACAGAGCTTTGTTCGATGGCAGATGGCGCTGAACTCGAACTGTCACAGGCTTGTGGCGTGGACAGGTTTTCATTCAATACGCTGGGGCGACGTCAACCATACACACATCTATTATAACCATGAGCCATATGTGTCATATAAATATATTGCAAAGATGCATATACATTCTTGAGACAATGGAAAGGCTGTGTATGAAGAATTTCTGTCATTGTTCTAATTTAACAATATGCATGTTGCCTTATGATTTGGATTCCATCGGCCAATTCTATTGGTCTACAAACAAAAGGATCTGCAGTTTAGGCCACATGTCTCTGTTTTGGTCATGCTATGAGTGAAGATGCCTGTCTTTTGGTCTTTCATAATATAATCCATTTAACATGATTAACAAGGTTCCATCCTAGAGTGTGTAAAAGGTCCAACTGTGTTCAGGAGTAGACTATTGTTTCTATTCGTCTGAGATTTACAATGGGGATGTTGATTCACCGACTGAAATGAAGAACGCAAACAAGAACGAGACTTGAATCATTTACTTGACTTTCTGATTTCCAACACAACCAGAACAAACCGAAAATCAAGGTGAAGTTGCTGTCGGCCTTCACCACAAGTACACACTCTACAAGGACTGGACAGGCTCTGCGTTAGACGACACACAACCTGGTCGGTGTTAAAATGGATGGAGCAAACAGCAAACCACCAAAACACCCGAACCCTTTGCCCAAAAAACAGCGATTATTGAGAGCCAGAACACAGCCCCCCCCCCCCCCCCCCCCCCACACACACCCAGGGAATCTATCTCACTGAATGCTCCCTTCCAGGAATGAATATGAAAAGCCAGCAAAGGCTGGAAACGCTCTCCCAAAACTCTGGAGGAAGAAGAATAAAAGAAGAAGAAGAAGAAGAAGAAGAAGAAGAAGGTATTTCAGTGGACTTCTTCACAAATAAAGGCCCTGATAATCAGCCTTTTTCACTTCAATCCTTGGGTTTCCCGCTGAAAATGTCTCTTCAGCTGAAATAAAAGTCGGCGGACATTGTTGTCGACGAAACGAGCTGGCCCACTTGGGGGACTCTACGTGCGGAGAGAAAAAAATTATAATTTGACATCTCTCTTCTTTTTTTAAAACTATAAATAACACAGAGAGAGACAGCAGCGAGATGCGCAAGAATTGTCCCCCCCTCGCCGCTCCGGGAACACTCGGTCAGGTACTTCCTCCCGGTGTCACCGAATGGCAGTGCGCGCTGACGCAGCAGTTCGGTGCGCCATCTGCTTGTGTCGGAAGCTGCATCGATCAGCAGTATACTCCTCCCGCCTTTTTTCCCCCCTCTCTCCCTCTCTCCCCCATCTCTCTCTCTCCCCCTCTCCCCACCCCCGGGAGTCAGGAAGAAAAGAGAGGATGGGTGACGCACGCAAGTGACACCCTCAGCCAAGAGAGAGAGAGAGAGCTGGACATGCAGCAAGAGAGAGAGAGTTACATGGTGTACTGTTGTCTTTCGCCCTCCCGCCTCCTCTGTTGGCCGTTGAACAGGGTTGTTCCAGTTTGACTCAAACTAGCTTCTTTTGCGTATCTTCGTTCGCATGACAAAAGGTACATCTATCGTCATCATCGATAGCCACAGTTTGACTTTTGTTTTGACGAATGCCAGATTTGAACGAATGACTTGTAACATTAAGCGGTGATAAAAACCCCCCTGTTGATGGTGCCGATTTAGATTTTTTTAACCGTTCCCCTGGCTCATTGCTACTCTTACCTGATTGGTTCAGGGGAAATCCATCTTGCCTGTATGTTGGTGCAAGGAGTAAACCACATATCACATTCAGCTGTACAGGAATTAGAAATCAAGCTTGCAACTGCTGTAGGGCTGGGCAATATGGCCAAAATCTCTTCTATCCCGATATAGGTGATTTCATATATCGATAACGATATATAATCATGATATAACTTGTTTTCTGGTATTTCAATGAATAAAATAAATAAAATGCCCATATTGCGGAAGAGGGCCCCCTTGTGGCATTACGACCACTAGCATAATTGTATTTGTCATGGGGTTTTGAAAACACTGACACTCTTTTCATCTGTCCTGCACTTCACTTGTGTCTGAGAGTAATTATATTTGATGTTATATTTGATTTGATTTTGTATTGTGATGAGGCTGTTTGTGTTCACCCAGCCAGACCCAGCTGAACTTAGCAGAATATGGTCTGATGGTCCTACTATAGGAAGACTGTGGCGGTATGAATGACAGGAGGAACACGGCTTAGTTCCATAGTAAATGTGAACAAAAAAATAAAATATGCTAATAAATATGCCAACCTGTGTGGCATCGCCAACTCTCATCGCATCGTCTACCCTCTGGTGCCCTCCTCCCTGAAAGTAAACTTCACATGTACAAAAACACACGTGTGGAAGCCGTGAGAAACTCATGTGCTTGTTCTGCAAGTGACAACTGATCCACATCGCCATGTTTTTTTTTTTCATAGAGCATCCAGAAAAATGTAAGAGCAAATAATATGAAATAAATGAATGTTTTCACTCTACTACTATGCCCTTTCATTGGGCCATGCTTGTTCTATTTTTTTAATTCCAATAACACATTTTGATTTTTGTTAGAATAATCCTAGAAGAACCAGGCTACAACAACTACTGTACTTTCTAATTCATTTTCTATTTGTATTTTTATTTTATTTTTTTGCCTAGTCTATACATTGTGCCACTTCCTCACTCAATTAGACACACCTTCATTTAATTTGCTACAAGGAGGTTAAGGAGAAGCTAAAGCGATGCTCAAGAACAAAATAATGAAGAAATGGCAAGACAGGGATAACATCGGAAGAAAATATTACAGTATGCAGAATACCATCAATGCGCATACAGGGTGTGTTCAGAGGAAACAGAAGGGAGGAGATAGTTTGAACTGGACTAAGATTCGACCACACAGGATTAAATAAAACATTGTTTCTACTAGGGGAAAGTTTACCAGATGAATGCTCTGAATTTAAAATGACAGAGAATGCGGAACACATCAGAAGTGCAGGGAAGAACGGAGAATGCTAGCTCAAAGGATTGGTAAGGCAGGAATAAAATGGAACCTTGTGGGTATTCTGGGAGCAACAGGAGATGGGGAACAGGACACACAGAAAGCGATTGTGGAATATCTGAAGGAGATAAGATTACACCATAGAATTTAGTGAGCTATGTTTGTTTGTTTATTTTGTTTTATTTTGTTTTTTGGTTTGTTTTGTTTTGTTTTTCCTCTCAATATATTATATTACATACTCCGGTACAGTAGGGGGTGGCATGCACCTTAAAGTAATGGTTGCAACCGTGCCATTAAACCAAAAGAAGAAGAAGAACAGGTGCATAAGATCCAATTAGCTTCCACTTCCTGCCATGGTTGCTGCTTCCAGCCAGGTATGTCAGTGCTGTGTTCAGCTGACTAATGAACTAGATGTCTGACTACATTTGAATTAAGACTCGGTTGATTTTAGTTGGTCTTTTGGTTGTTATCAGTTCATCATCAAGTTATGCTTTTTTAATGGGCTTTGTTATGTAGCTTAACATAAGCACGTCCCCACATGCCCATGATCCAAGTAAGGCATCATGTTTGTCTGTGTTTAGGGTTATTCCTTGTTGACCTGCACTGCACACTGTTTGTGGTTTTAGAGAACATACTTTTATTCGGTGCTGCTAAAGCACACTGTTCTGCTGGGTTGTTTTTAGGTGTGATATCATGTTTGGGGGCCTTCTCCTCACCGTTCTGTGTGGATATGCGGCAGCCATCATCGGCCCAGAACTAGACCAACATTGGGAACTTTGGAAGAAGATGCACAACAAAGTGTATTCTGATAATGTAGGCTGGGTTTGGATTTTTTTGCCTACTTTTTTCAACTGAACTTGCACACAAGACTAGGTGTGGTATTCTGGAAATAAGCTAAACCTGGTACTAAAATGGCTGGGGTCCACTTTGAAATGAACACATGTCAAGAGCTTTGCAGCTAGTTTGAATGGGACTAACCTGTGCTAATAATAATCCAGTATCATTACAATGGCACTCAAATTTGGCATGCAAATCTGCTCTCTAAAATCTTGAGCATGTTTGTAGTTTGAGTGATGCTCCTTACCTTTGTCTTGTTAAATTCTCTTGTCTTGATTAAAATCCCCGCATTGCCGTCCAGATTGAAGAGTTTGGCCGCAGGCGGATCTGGGAAGTGAACTTGGATATGATCAACGTCCACAACCTGGAGGCCACTCTGGGCATGCACACATATGAGCTGGCAATGAATCACCTTGGGGACCTGGTTAGTATCTCCTTGTCGTGACTGAGGACCGACCATTTTGATGGTAGATTCATTTGACTAATTCGATTTCTATGATATGCTGTTGTCTATTGCATTTACAATGCTGTAAAGACTATTCCAAAAAACCTTGACTTTTTTTTTTTTTTGCCTGACTGCAGACTACGGAGGAAGTGACGAGTTCCCTCATGGGCACTCTTATCCCAGAGGACCTTGAGAGGGGCTTGTCCAACTTCACCAGAGTCAATCAGAGTGCCCTGCCCTCCAGCCTGGACTGGAGAAAGAAGGGCCTGGTAACTGGAGTAAAAAACCAGGTTAGATGGTAATTTTACCTGGACTGCTGTAGCCATTGGGATTCTTATTCAAGGATCTGTGATTTTTGAGTCGTGCACAACACTTGGGATTAGCGGATGTCTTATCATAAAATGTGTCTTGAAACAGGGAAGTTGCATTGACTTGAAACTGATTTTTAATATTTAATCCGTGTCCGTCCCAGGGTTCCTGTGGATCCTGCTGGGCCTTCAGCGCTGTGGGTGCGTTGGAGGGCCAGCTGAAGAAGACTACAGGCACCCTGGTCTCCCTCAGTCCCCAGAACCTCATGGACTGCTCCATGAGGTTCGGCAACCAGGGCTGCAACGGCGGCTACATAGCAAACGCCTTCCTCTATGTCATGAAGAACCATGGCATCGACTCGGATGCAGCGTACCCCTATATGGGCAGAGTGAGTTTTTAATATAGATAATGGGGAAGGGGCAATACTGGTTTAAGAGCCTCAACAGCATTATCTGGTGGAAGATCAGAAAATTGTGGTTCTGAACGCAGATTCCATTTATCAAGTCATCAAGCTTTGCTCTAGGTTGCGCCTTCGGGGTTTCAATGCAGAGTTTAGTGTTCAATTCCTTTTTTTGTTTTTCAGAGTGGCCCTTGCAAGTACAGCCCAAAATTTAAGGTTGCGAGTTGCTCTGGCTACGGGTTCTTGCCGATGGGGGATGAAGTGGCACTGAAGCATGCCTTAGCTACGATTGGTCCGATCTCGGTTGCCATAGATGCAGCCCGGCCAAAGTTCCTCTTCTACCATCACGGTGACTGTTTATTTAAAAAAAATTTAATATATATTTTTTTATGCTGTGAATACCAAACCACAACTCAAGTTAATTAGAAAAAGGGGAAGTGTGCTAGCTTTCTGAGAAAGGGTAACATAATGGCCATAACTGGCAAGTTATGGAAAATACCTGATATGGCCATGCGATTCCATATTAAACATTTATAAAAAAAAATCTTTGTCCTCCATCTGCAGCCTTGCTACACTGATTTGGAAATAAGTAATTGCTTCCTCCTGAATAGGTGTGTACAGGGACCACACGTGCACCCACCGGGTGAACCACGGGGTGCTGGCTGTCGGCTACGGCACTGACCACGGACATGACTACTGGCTGGTCAAGAACAGGTGATTCTTCTTTAGTGACGACACGGTCAAACTAAAGGATCTTGTTAGATTATGTTGTGGTCTAGCACGTCTGGGTAAGGGTTTCGATTTCCCATTTGGGGCCACCCATTTTAAGAATGTACACACTCACAAACACTTCGGCTCACTGAATGGCTTGTATGTATTGGGTTTGATCTGTTATATTCTGTACATTAATACCGTTTTTGAATTTGACACTTTGATTTAAATTTGACCTGATTTTCAGTTGGGGTGTTCATTATGGCGAGCGGGGGTACATAAAGATGGCCAGGAACAGACTCAACCAATGTGGCATCGCCCTTTATGCCTGTTATCCCACCATGTGAAGTGTGTGTGTGTGTGTGTGTGTGTGTGTGTGTGTGTGTGTGTGTGTGTGTGTGTGTGTGTTTGTTCTCTCCAATGTTTCTCAAATAAAACCCTGACATTTTTTAATTGTTACTTTGGAACCCTGGAGCTGTTCACTCCCAAGTTCCGTTGGTTTGAGCGTATGTGAATGCAGCGGTCTCTCGGGCGAGACCAGAGAGGATGTTCAAGTGTATTTGAAATGTGGCCAGACAATGGCCAACAGCTGGAGAAAACTATCACGTGGTGACTCAAAAAACACATTGCCAATAATGAGTATCAAGCTAAACTGAATTATTTTTAGGGAGCACTGTTCATGGCTTTTAACTGCTCAGGCAATCCATGTGATTTCTGACAGACTAATCAACAATAGGTTGCGTTGTGCACACACTGCCATGATGCATTTTATTTTTTTATAGGCTTTTATTTTCTCAGAACTGGCTAGAGTGCGAGACTCTGCATAATCAACAATCCTCACAAAATAAATACAGCACCTTTTCATCACTAAAATATTCCCAATATCCAGAATTTTACCATAGTTTTACCAACATTTTGAACAAAGACGACATTTAAATTGTGTCACTGGTAGTTTTTTTTTTCTTTTTTTCCTGGTCCCTTGGTCATTTCGTGCCACGACTTGGTATTTTTCACGTACAAACATCGAGGTTTCTACACATGGTACACTGATTTCCAACTCTTTTGAATTGAAGAATTTGAAGAGCAGAATATTGCGACAGCCGGTTGAAGACCGTCGGCCGGTCTCCCAGCGTGATTTTGAAGTCCTGCCTCGTCTCTTTAGATTGAGGACCAAGATAATCACTTCAAATCAATCTGTTCACCACGGGGGCCGAAGCGGAAAACATTCGTTTTCAGTTTTCATGCTGTTCTCTGTATTCAAACCAGCCTCTATATATATATTTCTGATCACATTTTTGGAATTAGTCTTGTGTACTAGAATCCTAAATACTCATTTGACAATTATTAAAATAAAAAAATACATAAAATCCAGCACATGGTCAACGTTGAATACAGAACTTGTACATTTTTAAGATGTGTTGACGGAGGGCACTCATTTTGAGTTGGAGACATCACTTTTGGTTTACCTGGTGACTTGCCGAGTAGGGATTCCAGACAGTGGATACAGCTTTCCGTCTCATGCACCCGCAAAACCATTTCTACAACACTGCTTTTATCTACTCCAATTGCATCGCATCTAAGTGGTTCCCTTTTTTTCTCTTGTGTTTTTAAGGTTATTTTGGACTTGGGCCGTGTGCTATTTACGATCAAGTATACTGCAATGTTACTTACGTAGCATCCGCTACGTAAGGAGTGCTTCCCGGGTCATAGGTCATCAGTCACCACCACACACTTTCAAAATCAAACGGCACACCAAGTGGACCCCACTTAGTATCAAGAGTAAACACCGCAAGCAACACAGAGGTCACAGGTCATCGGACGACGGCACGGAAGACGACTAGTTCTTGCTTCAGATGAAAAATGTAAAAATCAAAAACGTAAAAAACAAACGTACAAAAATAACATCTGGCACACGGTAGGATCTGAGCACAGACGACACGACACAAACATGCTTTTTACGATCAGTCATTTACGATCAATCATTACGATCAGGGGTTCCTCTGAGCCACCGAAGAGGTCTGAGCAAGCAGCGCTAACGTTACGACAACACGACGTCTGTACTGCATGTGGGCTATTTTCTCCGTATGATATATATATTATATATATAATATACACAATTTTTCACGTGATAAACGGTTGGTTTTGTGGTCCCTACAACTTGGCCAGTATTTTCCACAATACCACAAAGTAGAAAAATATGCTCACAAGGTCACACCCATTCACCCCCCCATGTGTGTCTCCACATACATAGGTTAAGTAATTCTATGAGTAATACACTCCCACACACACACGTGTACATGCATACACAACCACACACACACACACAATATTGTACAGCAATGGAGTTTTTGTTCTTAGGACACAGAACACAGACCTTTTTCATTCAGACTTACACAGACACACGCGGTCAAAAATCGAGATATTCATCTACTGGAGAATTTCAACTGCGCTCTTTGTGATTGTCACCACACACAAAGGTGAAGTAGACTTCAAAAGAAACAATTCTCCCCTATTTAGACGAACTCTTAACTGATGCGTTTTCACAAGCGTCTGTCTATAGTCACCACCTGAAATTTGTTAAAAAACAAAAATAAAAAAGACTTTTTAATCATCTATTCTATGAAAGTATAGTGTGTTGTACACTCTACTTAACGTATACTACTTAAGACCTCAGTAGGTGATGAGCTTAGAGAATTTAAAGGAAGCCCTTGAAATTAATAAATTGTTTCTTGTTATTGTGGTCTCGGACACACTCAATAGGGCTCGGGGGAAAATGTAATTGTACTATATCTTTAAGTCCTTCCTCGGTTTCATTTGTGCTTTAAATCCATTGGTGTCGTGAAGCTACATGAGTGTATTCTGCATATCTGACCCGTTAAGCCTCAACAAGCTGGGAATTAGCATGAGAGCAAAATCTAAAAAGTAGGAATTAGGAAATTGAAAAATGGATTCCAAAATACGGATTCCAAAATATAAAATTTGTATTTAAAAGATTGAACTGAACTCATGAATGGCAGTTAAAGGCGATTTGATTTTACCATTTAATCCAAAAAGAAACAATGCTTTTCTGTGGTTACACTATAACTGCTACAGTTTGGTCCACAAGGCAAGATTAAAGAAAATGTACTCAACTTTAACTGCCAATTATTATTTAAAACTGTCTCTCTCACACACACACACACACACACAATATTTGGGACATTTTGTCCAAAATCAATTTGGTACGAGACACGAACAGCATTTCACCACGACAGCTTTTGTGTGTTCTAGTGGTTTAACAAAGGGTAGGAGAGACCGTTCCCAGGACTGGAGAGACCGTCTGTACATCTGGGAATGTCATCAGCAGCTCTATTTATGCAGGGACAACCAACAACTAACATTTAAAATAAAGTATTTCTTGTTGTTGAGTGTCCCAGCTTATAGTAAACAGATATGTTGACATTAGGATAGAGGACTTGTGTATATTGGCAGTGTTAAAAGTGGGTCAGGATGTGGTTAATGGACTATTGTGGCACAATAGAATACTTAATTTTTAGCTTTATCATTAGCGTTATATATTATATGCATTGTTCTATTATTTTATTTATCTATTTATTTATTTGACAGGGACAGTGTAATGCTTCTAGGCTGTACCAGAGGCTGTAAAAACTAATTTGCATCCGTAGTCCCTAGGCAGGAAACAGAGCTTAAGATCTGTTTTATTAATAGTCTTATCATTTTTTGTTGTTGTTGTCCGTATGTCAAGCTACACGATTGTTTCTTTTGTTAAAAGTTTGGATGAAAATAAGGAGTTAACACAATCCCTGCTTCTGCGTAATGTCTGTAAATGACCACTGGGTTGAATACTAACACATTGTGTGTTCCTAGTCGGGAGATGGCAGTGTGTTCTGTGGGTGTGTATCGGGCAGTAGCCTCTTCAGGTCCCGGTGGCGTGTCCATTATAATATAATTAGTATTATTATTACAAGGGTACTGCGCTGCCCCCTGGCGGACCGTCTCTGTTACTGCAGCACTTGGCCCCGCGTCTCGGGCAACTTGGTGGCGAGGAAGCTACCTGCGGCGAGCGCACCGGCGGCTAACAGGATGGGCGCCGCTTTGGTGACGCCCACAAAGGACTGGAAGATGCTAATGCCCAGAACAGCGGCCAGCTTACAAAGGGCGTTGAGGAACCCAAACGCAGTGGTCCTGGATGACAAAAAAAACACAAAAATGACAGTGTTGTGGTTATTATGCGAGGCTCCAACTTCTATCTGTGGACATGTTGCTACTTTTTTTTAATGCGCAAAATGCCACGTAATAAGTTTTTATCAACTGGTACTGCTAACCTGGTTAGAGCAAACCCAAGCAAAACACACATTTTCCTGTAGGCGTCCGTCTTGGTTTTCCGACTTGTTGTAACCGGAACGCGGTCGACTCGGGTGTGATGTCGTTCCCAGCTCCGACTTCCAAACACTCCACTGTCCAAAATGGTGGCGGTGGCGGCCATTTTGGGCATCGGTGTGATCATGTGACGTCACAATGTACCTACAGTACATATACCTGCCTCCCCGCCCCCCAGCAGCCCAGACACACCCCGGTACGTCACCTCTTGTCCGACGGGTACAGCTCCACGGTGAGCACGTCCAGGGCGTTCCACGAGGCGATGCTGATGCCGCCGAACAGACACAAGAGGGCGATCATACCAGACTCGTTGCTGCCAAACATCAGGAAGAAGCAGCTGACGCATGAGATGACGCTGGAGCCCGCTGTTCCATGATCAGCACGAGACAGAAGGAGAACAACGGACAAATGATTTGTAAGTGTATATACAGTATATATACCACTATACTACGTGTTATATTAACCTTTAACCCCACTGACTCCCACCCACTATGGACACTATACTACGTGTTATATTAACCTTTAACCCCACTGACTCCCACCCTCCCCCACCCCAAGGACACAACTGCGTTACATTAATGCACATCTTTTCTTAAATTGCACCTTTTTATTACTTATTATTTAGATATGTATTTTTCGAATTTGTAGAATTTTTTGTAATGTTCAATGTTTAATTCCATGTTCAATGTTTAATGTTTAATTCCACAAAAGCATATTCTTTGTTTAAGGCAATAAAGCTTTTTCTGATTCCCGATTTCTGATTCATATATATATATATATATATACTGTTTATATATACTATATTGTTTAATTAGCGATTAGCAAAACAAAAACAGCTATTCTTTAAACCACCCCATCCCTCATAGTTGAAATGGCACGATCCGTTACCGAGCATCCGCAGACGGCCGATCTTGTCCATGAGCAGCGCCGACACGATGTTGCCCGGCAACACAGCCAGGGTGCCCAGGAAGCTCACAAAGTAGATCATGTACGCGTTGTTGTCGTCGTTGAAGTCCAGCATGCAGCCCTCCTTGTTGTGGAGGAACGTGCTGTTCACCAGCCTGCTGTTCACAAAGCGGTACTTGAACAGATCTGGCGAGAGGGGAAAAGACACAAAGACGAGTTACGTTTGATCGAAATGTGTGCCCTTTCAAACGTAATTGAGATACGTATGGGGGATACCTCCCCCATAGCACTTGGAGTCCGACTGCATTAAATACATATCAATAATGTTCTCTGTCAATTCTACGTTAACAAAGTAAAACATTTGAGTTGATTTGATTTTGATTTCATCTGGCATGAGAGAGAACTACACAGCAGTGTCTAATCACAACACAGACTGAAGAAGAGGGTGTTGTGAATGAGCTCCCTCCCGGATGGCAGAGTCGCTCACCAGCTTCCGCAAGAGACTCAAGACCCTGTTCACCTGGACTCTACATAACCCCCCACTCCCCACCTTCCCTCTCCTAAACCCTAGCACTACCTTGCGTGTTTGTACGTCTTGGCATTATTCATAGTATTTAGCATTGTTTAGCATATTGTATGTTCTTAGAAGTTGGTAATGTGCTCAGAATGGCACCGTTGCTCTCATCCCAGCTATTATGCTAGCAACCTTGCAATTATGAAACTCATTCTATTAACCTTGCAACTATGAATGCTTGAAACCTGCTCTATACTTATCTTTATGTACCACAACGATATATTGCCGTCTCCTTCAACAAATCGCTTTGGATAAAAGTGTCTGCCAAATGCCTGAAATGTAAATGTAAATGTGTTACTGCACCTGTGTTATAGAACAGGCTGGCGATGAAGGTGCAGTTTCTGAAGAAGGTGTTGGTGGAGGTGATGTCCTCAAAGTAGCACTCCTCGAACACGGAGTCCTCAAATACCATGGACTTCATCTTGAGGTTCAGGAACCTTGCGGGGATGGGGGGTGGGCGGATGACATGGGTGTTACATTCATATTTCTAAGGGATTCTTTTGTGTCTTTATGGTCAGGAGACAGCGAAATCCGTTGAAAGAGAGAGGGAATGGATGACATGCATTGTGTAGTATCTTATCCTAGCTATCTTTTAGTTTACCAGCAAAGGGTTAACCCAGCAATTCTGAAGTGCTTGAAACTCGTTCTACTCAAATCTTACTGTACCGTCAGCAATATATTGTTGTTTCACTCTGTTTGGACAAATGTACTTATTGTAAGTCGCTTTGGACAAAAGCATCTGCTATAAATGCTGTAAATATAAATGTAAATGTAGCATAGGGCCGATTGATCGAAGATCTGATGGCCACAAAGTACTGAGCGTGCCCAAGAGGATACCAGATATGTGCAATGCCCCCTGGAAAAAACTATTATCCAATTAAGAGTTTATCCAATTAAACATTGGAATGAGATGAGGGCTGCCCATGTAGAATGAGAGCATACAACCACTCGTGTGTCCACTAGAGTGCGCTGCCCTCACTTGTCGTTGAAGTAGTGTCCCTGCCGGTGGACCTGGTTCTCCAGGGTGAAGTTGAAGGTGACGTGCTCCACACGCTCCTTGGTGAACGTCTTGGTCTTGGACTCGTACTCCTGCTTCTGGATGTACTTGATCATGTCCGGGAACCACACCGTCAGGCCGTAGTAGCTTGGGAGGGAGACACACACACACACACACAGACAGAGTTTAGCGTCCAAGCTAGGCTAACGTTTTTGTGACAATCTTTTAGCCGAAGCGATTTTGTTTTGTGTGTGAATGAATGTCATTAAAGTAATAATCTCGAAGATATTCCTGTAAATAAATGTTTGTAAAGTCACTATCTATCGTCGAACGAGTTAACACGTTCGGTGACTGAGCCTATGGTCCACTGATGAAAGCCCTTGCAGTATTTTTTTTATATTACGGACTATTACGGATTAAAACATGGCGCACAGTCAGTGACGTATTTTCCATCAGCCAGCAGTGATTGGTCCCATGGATGTCCGCAAGAGAGCATACGCAGAAGTGACGTACTGTTTTTTCTGTCTCTGCTAGAGTAAACAGTATCCGCCATGAAACAACTGCCTGTGGACCGACGTCACCTGTGCGACACTGTTTTGATGCAATTACTGCTTTTTGCCATAGATGTCGCCAAAGAGCACAACACGGAAATCTTCGAGATTGCCACTTTAAGGAGCAGGTAGTGGGTTAGGGCATCTTGCTCCAGGATGCCCACAGATAGATTGCGGATATCGGGGTTGAAAAGAACATTCCCAACAGCTTAATTCGTTATGATTAATTTGTTCCTATAAATAACTAGATCATTGAAAAGGTTAATGAAGGTTTTAGCTAGAAGCGCACCGCAGTGATTTTAGTTTGAGATATTCACTTGTAGAAAAGAAATAGCTTGTTGAAAAAAAGGGACAGATCGTGTGGCACTCGAGAAATATGTGTGAAACATTGTCCAAGAATATTCCGGAATAAATCTGCTCTCGACAACGAGCTATTGAGATTAGGAAGCCAAACACAGGGAATATTGAACGTCAAACTGAAACATCATCACAGATATCAAATTGTGTGTGTTCCATCTGTCTGAAACAAAACAAATAATAGTCTAGAAAAAATACAACACAAGTGTGTGTGTCCGGCACAGAGTGCATGAACATTCACCAAATATATAAACCCATAGGATGAACTGCAACAAGCCCTGCCCCGCCCCGCCCCCTCTGGTAATGCATGAGGTTGAGGGTCATTCTGTTGTACCTGAAGGACATGGTGAACCAGACGGCCATCAGCATGAACGTGGTCCTCTTGTACTCCGGGCTGAAGCAGGCCAGGAAGTTGTTCTTCACCTAATGGGTCAACATTCAGCGTCCGGATGTACATCAGACACACCAAAACGAAAGCGCTCTAATGCAGTGTGGTGAACGATTGGCACAAAAACAAAGTAATAAAGGTTTTCCGCGGTGATTAGCAGGTTCATTAAGAGATATTCTTTCGGGAAACCACAGATGAGCGAGACTTTGACTCTGTCTGATGGCAGTGACTCATCCAAATGAGTCCTCTCGTCCGTACTAAACTGCGATTTCACTTCCGTAAATATGTTTTGTGTTTGCCAATTTCGACACAGCTCGAGTGGATAGAGAATATTAGCTTTGAACCGATGCGTGCGGTCACGGCTCACAGGCCAAATCACACGGGGCTAAAGTAAAAGGCTTCCAGTTGTTGCTGTCTGCGTCTACAGGAAAGACACCCACAATTACAGGCTCCAATTTCACGGATGAAAGATTAACAGATTGAGAGAGAGAGAGAGAGAGAGAGAGACAGGGGACAACGGGAGAGGGAAGAAGGGTGACAGAACCCGATTGGACGAATGCTTCAAAAGCGCTCTGATTAACCCACGTGGATCAATATTGTGCACTTCTGCAGTCCCACTAAGCGAAAGGTCTCACTTGGTCCTATATTTATTTATTTATTTATTGAGTCACGCTGATGGAAATAGTCTCTAGTCGTACGCTAATGTAGCCTTCTGAGAACCTGAGTTTTAACCATAACCCACGATAATTATGTCAACATTCAAATTAATCCCTCACTTTTTAACTCAGCTAGGCTGTTCTCTACGTGGGTCTGGGCAATATCATAGATATTATATAGATATTGTGATATGAGACTAGATATCGTCTTAGATTTTGGATATAATAAAATCATAGTGTTTACAGTGTTACAGTGATCCTATGAAACGGGGGATCATTAGGCTACGCCTCCTGGGCTCACCTGTTGGGTGAGGCTCAGGATCTTCAGCTTGTAGCGCTGCCACATGGGTGTGTCGGTGCCCGAGTCCGCCAGCTCATCCATCTGCTTCACTGTCTTGATGGTGGTCACCTTGGATCAGGAACACAAGGAGAAAAAGGAACAAGTGAAGTGAGGGACTTTAGGCATTTGAATGTGTGCTTGGCGGTGTGTGGAGGACGACGTGGGCTGTTAGAGACATGCTGCACCAACCAAACCGCAAGCCAGCTGCAAGTACGAAGTGTGAGGCTGCAGCAAGATTGCATTCATATATTTATATATTCATCATCTTTCCTGCGGTGTGCTTTGTTCTGTGTCGTGTGTTCTGTGCACACACACACGCTGTCACAGTTAGATACACGTTGTGGGTGGGTGGTGGTGGTGGGGGTGGGGAATGGACAGCAACAGAATCCAGAATATAGTTGTAGAATTTCTGAAAATCCCCCTGAGAAACCATTGACTTCACTTCCCATCCATCCATCCATCCATTTTCGTCCGCTTATCCGGGGCCGGGTCGCGGTGGCAGCCGGCTAAGCAGGGCCCCCCAGGCTTCCTTCTCCCCAGCCACACTCTCTAGTTCCTCCTGGGGGATCCCGAGGCGTTCCCAGGCCAGACGAGATATGTAATCCCTCCAGCGAGTTCTGGGTCTGCCCCGGGGTCTCCTCCCAGTTGGACGTGCCCGGAAAACCTCCAAAGGGAGGCGCCCGGGGGGCATCCTAATCAGTCCTTTCGATGCGGAGGAGCAGCGACTCTACTCCGAGCTCCCTCCGGATGTCTGAGCTCCTCACCCTATCTCTAAGGCTGAGCCCAGCCACCCTGCGGAGGAAACTCATTTCGGCCGCTTGTATCCGCAATCTCTTTCTTTCGGTCACTACCCAAAGCTCGTGACCATAGGTGAGGGTTGGAATGTAGATGGACCAGTAAATCGAAACCTCGCCTTCCGGCTCAGCTCCCTCTTCACCACAACGGACCGGTACAGCGCCCGCATCACTGCAGACGCTGCACCAATCCGTCTGTCCATCGCTCCATTTTGCCCTCACTCGTGAACAAGACCCCGAATTGAAGTCCTTCGCTTGAGGCAGCAACTCACTCCCAACCCGGAGGGAACACTCCACCGTTTTCCGGCAGAGAACCATGGCCTCAGACTCGGAGGTGCTGACTCTCATCCCGACCGCTTCACACTCGGCTGCAAACCGCCCCAGTGCATGCTGGAGGTCACGGTCTGATGTAGCCAACAGAACCACATCATCTGCAAAGAGCAGAGATGCAATTCTGAGGTCCCCAAACCGGACACTCTCCTCACCTCGGCTGCGCCTTGAGATTCTGTCCATGAAGATCACGAACAGAACCGGTGACAAGGGGCAACCTTGGCGGAGTCCAACACCCACTTCCCCTGCCTCGTAATATTGCATTTCCCCCCCCCCCTTTTGTTTGTTCTCTCTGATTAATATATCAGCAATCCATATTTAACGAACCCCATTGTAGAGGACTCCCGCTATAGATTAAACTATACTACTTTAATATACTATTGCATGCATAATCTGATTGGCTGATAGGGTTACCCGCCAGGAACCTGCTGATTATGCGTTGATGTGACACACCTGTCCTCCGCGTATTGAAAATGAAAATTTTTTATAAAAATGCTTCCAGGTTTTGTTGTTCAGGGGGCGCCCTGAACAACAAAACCTGGAAGCATTTTATTTATTTATTTTAAAAGGCGGGGGCCACACTGAATGGTTCGTCTTTAAATACCACCAGGAGTAGGTGTGTGATTGGCCATTGCAAGCCATTTCAGAATCTCCTGCTGACATCACAAGTGGGAGTGTCCACCTAGGTGTATGCTGGATAGATCAGCCTACCAGCCTACCCAGTGGACTGAAACAACTGGGAGGCTGATCTATCTATTAAAAGTTTGAAAGGTCTCATAAAAGGTCCTATATATATATATATATATATATATATATATATATATATATATATATATGAACCAACCAATGATTCGAAGCCACAAGCAAAATACTACTATGATTCACATACATCGATATTATAGGAGCAGATAAAATTGGGGTCGAGAAGTTGGGGTTGCAAGACCTTTCCTTGCAAAAAATGGGGTCTCCACTCCAGACAGTTGCAGTGGATGAGACTAGACCAGCGTGGGGATACTCACAGAAAACACCCTCTCAGGGAATCCCTTAGCCCGCATGTTGGTGTCGTGGACCTGTTTCAGGATCATCCAACCCTCGTCGTGCTTGCCGTTCTGTCAGGACAACAACAAACAACACCTGATCTTTAAGATATGATCAATGAGACACACACATTTTTTCGATATATTTGTAGATTTCTTTTAGAATTTCTACTCTCTGTTTAATGTTCAATGTTAGGCACCAATTCCACAAAAGCACATTCCTTGTTCCTTGCAAAAATTAAGGCAATAAAGCTGTTTCTGATTCTGATTCTGATAAGGTAAATGGGTTTCACTAATGGGTGTTTTTGTTTGAACATATATTTGTCCGCCATGCTCGGTAATGGACGTGTGGTTAATTATTAATACTAAGTGAATAACAAAGGCAAACAAAACAAGGACAAACACTCATTAGACTGCCATATCACATTTGGGAGACATCCCACTTCACACACAATGGTTTTATTTGTGATGAGATGATACAAAAAGAAAAGAAACACAGGCAGATTTATATAAAATCACTTATTATGTAAGAAAAATGTATCAATGATGATTACTTTCGATGCAATTATCACCTCTAGACAGAAGCTAGCTAGCTAGCATGTGGGGAGTTAGCATCAAGCTGACTTCTAGATAGAAGTGTGTGGAGTAGCAGCGTGCTAACCTCCAGGTAGAAGCTAGGTAGCTAGCCTGCGTGTGGGATAGCAGCGTGCTAACCTCGAGGTAGAAGCTAGGTAGCTAGCCTGTGTGTGGGATAGCAGCGTGCTAACCTCCAGGTAGAAGCTAGGTAGCTAGCCTGTGTGTGGGATAGTAGCGTGCTAACCTCCAGGTAGACGCTAGGTAGCTAACCTGTGTGTGGGATAGCAGCAGGCTAACCTCCAGGTAGAAGCTAGGTAGCTAGCCTGTGTGTGGGATAGCAGCGTGCTAACCTCCAGGTAGAAGCGGGGGCTCTCAGGCATGGCGCTGAGCGCGGCAATGGCGGCAACGGACGGGAAGGCGCAGACAAGCACGAACACACGCCAGCTATGGAACTGGTACGCCGAGCCCATCTGGAAACTCCACCCTGGGGGGCAGAAACACACACTTTTTACTTACTTTTTTAAAAAAAATTGTGGACATCTTATTAAACAATTATCCCCTTACCTTACTGTCTGGAATTAATTAAATTAATCTTATCTTATTTTAAGCACACATGAGGCTGAGAACAATCAAAGCAAAAAAATCAATGCATCCAATTTTCGAAGAATCTCAGTGCTTCACGAGCCATGTGTCTTAAAAGAAAAACACCTGCACTGTCAAACGCCACTGTCTGCTACAAAATGGAGATAATAGAATACAAAACGGAAAATCAATAATGAGGCTGGGGGGCTATCCCTCTGGCGCAGCCCTTTGCCCATGAAACAGAGTTTATCGCCTTGGTAAATTTGACAATAAATTCTCACGTGACGCACGTGTGTGTGTAAACCTCTGAAGTGCTTGATTGGTTTCCATGGGGCGGTGCCTTTACCGTAACCATATCCCCGGGAGTTGTCATCTAAAGACGGATCGGAGCACCCTCCACCCCCCTCCGGGGCTTACCGTAGTGAGGGATGATAGCCCAGGCCATGGCGGACGCGTAGATCCCCCCGATCATCCAGAACATGCAGAGCCAGCTGAGGTGCTCCCCACGCTTCTCCTGGGCCAGGAACTCAGAGTAGTAGGAGAACACAATGGGGATGGATCCTCCAATCCTGGAACACCCAATCAGAGACCACCCAATCAGAGCCGGCCCAATCAGAGACCGCCCAATCATTGACGGCCCAATCAGAGACTGCCCAATCAGAGGCCGCCCAATCGGAAACCACCCAATCAGAGATGGCCCAATCAGAGACCGCCCAATCAGAGACCGCCCAATCAGAGACTGCCCAATTAGAGACCACAAGGTTTTTTTTTTACCCTGAAAGATTATATCTCACTTGTGAGAAATATGACGCTGTTTCCAAAGGAAATTAGGCAGAGAGAGAGAGAGAGAGAGAGAGAAAGAGAAAGCGAAAGAGAGGGGGGACAGAGAGAGAGAGAGAGAGAGAGAGAGAGAGAGAGAGAGAGAGAGAGAGAGAGGACGAGGGAGGTGGGGGTGGGGGGTGAGAGAGCAAGAGAGAAAGTGCAGGTGGAAATGTGATTTGATCCTCCGGGGAAGTTTTGATTGGATTGTGCAAATCTGACAAACCACATTAGTCTGCTAGTCTGTTGTATGAGAGTGGGGAGTGGAATCATGTTTTCAAATTATTTGGTATTATTGCTTTGAATGTTAGGCCTGTCAATGAAAACAACGCTGTAAGACACGATAATTTAGCTGTGAGAGAAAGCTGTGGTTTGACTGCATTTCGATGTTAAATTACTAATACGCTGTGAGATGTTTTGCTTTCACTATTTTTTGGCAAACATTGAATAGATTAAATAATATCACTGCGGAAAACAAGCTAACAAGGTGAAAAAGCAACCATGTTCATTCTTTTAAACAAAAATACTCAGGCTGCCAAACGTTGTTAGCTACGCTGTTGCTGTTTCACACCTCGAGTGTGGTGACGAAACGAAAACCATATTTTAATTCAAAGCTCCGTCTAACAAAGCCTTTGGGGTGGCCCACAGATCTTTCGCTACGCGTGTTTTATTTCATATTAATATCCACACTGACCCGACACCGGACAGCAGGCGACAGAAGAGGAAGGTGCTGTAGCCCTGGACGAAGGAGGAGAAGAAGGAGAAGACACTGTTGATGGAGAGCGAGATGAGGAGAGATTGGCGACGGCCTATCCGGTCGGCCAGGGCTCCCCACAGGAACGCGCCCACCATCATCCCCAGGTACACAATCAGGCCTGCAGAGAGATGACAGAAAGGAACATGGATGCCGTTGTTGTCCATGTGATTTATATACATCATCGCGGATTTGATGGCAAATATTGAAATGCGTGCATATCATTGTATACTTTCGTGCCACTGAAGCATTTTTCAAATCCTTGACTTGGTTTTAGATAATATATATCTGACACCACTTTTTAGAAGTGTATCGCACGTGTCACATGACATAGGAACACCAAGAAGTCTAATTGGTGGAACACCGCCAGTCTGGATTAGACAGTTCAAAAGACTCCCTTACCCAGCATACTCTTGTTGGGCTCGGACAGACACATGTCCTTCTCGGCGCTGGGCAGCACGAATCCCACCACGAAGATCTCCACGCCGTCGGCCATCAGCGCCAGGCCCAGCACAAAGTACAGGGTCCACTGGAACTTCCCGTGGCCGCACTCCTGCAGGATGGTCTCGTACTGCTGGGCCAGCTCCTCCTGGTCCTTTCGTCGCTCGGCCTCCGCCGCTGCCGCTGCTGAGCCGTCCACGTCCCGGAACCCCTGGACCCCGCCGGCGCCCTTCACCGAGCTGGGGCCCCCCGCCAGGCCCTCCTTCCCGCCGGAGTCTGCCCTGGGGATGCCCTGGTACTCCCCCTCGTAGATCTCGTCGTCTTCGTCGTGGCCCTCCGTGGAGTCGCTGTGGCCGCCAGCTTCTTCGTCATCGTCGCCGCCGCCGCCGCGGTAGTAACCGCTACCACCATCTTGGGAGCCACCGGTGGTGTCGGTGGCGTGGGGGTAGTCGTCGTCCTCCTCGAAGCGGCTGTAGGATCGCTTGCTGTACTCGTCGGTCACGCGGTCCACGCTGCGGTTCACCTTCTTGCTAGCCTGCCGCTTCACCTCCTTAGCAATGTCTTTGGCACCTTTGATGAAAGCAGTCCGGTTTTGGTAGCCGTCCTCCATTTTGAAGCTCTCACAGGTTGTTTTGCTCGCTTGAATCCCAGGGGGTGGTTGTGATGATGGGAGGGAACCTTGGAATACACAAGATGTAGGTAACCATCAATCAGCAAGCATAAACACATCCCCCCCCTTGCCCTCTCTCAATTGTTGCATTTGCGTGCAGTGCAGTGCCTCGATTGATGTCTGAGGGCCACCGTAGGTTTGGGATATTCAGGAATACGTATTTTTCCTGTGATACTTACCTTTGGTGCTGCTATCTGTAAGGTTTGATGGTAGAACGGTAAATTAGAAAGTGGTTCCTAACTCAAAAAAGGTTTTATTAAAGTAACTGACCTTTACAGGACTGTCAGTCAAGGCAAAACGCTCCAAATTACAATGAAGACTATCCCAGTGTTATCTTCAGTTAGATCTATAGTTAAATGGCCTTTATAAATATTATCTGGAGATAAAAATTATGATTTATGCGTTTGTACTGTAGTCCTCATGACATTTATTGAAACCAGAAATCACGGAAATCTGAAAAAGTGGCCTGGCAGAGACATTCATCCATGACCAAGATGAGGCAGGTTGTGTGACGACGGCGAAGCAGTGTGTAGGCCCATTACTGTGTAGTGTCACAGTGTGTGTAGGCCCATTACTGTGTAGTGTCACAGTGTGTGTAGGCCCATTACTGTGTAGCCCATTACTGTGTAGTATCACAGTGTGTGTAGACCCATTACTGTGTAGTATCACAGTGTGTGTAGACCCATTACTGTGTAGTATCACAGTGTGTAGCAGCACAGTGTGTGTCATTTACGCCCTCTTGACACCCGCGTCACCACCTCCACCACGCTTTGTCATGTTGTGCGGTTGCTGGTGGGGTTTTTTCTCCCCCTCTCTCCCCCTCACTCTCCCTCCCCTCCCCTCCCCTCCCCTCCCCTCCTCTCTCTCTCTCTCTCTGTCTCTCTCTATGAACATCATCACCACCTGAAGATAACATGGAGGCGCAGAGCAACCGTTTGGAGCGGTTATAAGCGCCAATAAGCCGCGCCAATAAGCAATAGATATCCTATATTTATTTCTGTATTTCTTTAAATAATTGTATCTTTTATGTTTATTTCCACATTTATTTTCCGTAGGCTACGTGTTGCCCGTGTGGCCTGGTCGCAAATATAAGACCAAATCATCGCACTATTCTCATAATAATAATAATAATAAATTGCAGTAATATTGGACATGAAACACACATGCATGCATTCTCATGCATGCATGAGAATAATGGTTATTTCACCTAAAATCACGAAAATCAAATGAGTATTCAACCGCAGGGCCCCCACCTTATTAACACATCGATGTAATGATGCCACACACACACACACAGCAGGCAGCGCATCAGCCGTCAATAGCCGCAATAAAAAACCATCGGCGACCGCAAATGAAACTCAATCGAATTAAAACAGAACACACTAAATCATCTTAAGTCTTACCCTTTTTTTTTTTCTTCTTTCCCTGGGAGTGTGAGTAGCCTCCTTCTCCCTTCCAGCCGTGTGCGTTTGCGTGTGGAGGAGGAGGAGCAGGAGCAGGAGGAGGAGATGGAGGAGGAGGAGGCAGTGGTGCTGATGCTCTGTGCAGGACTCCTCCACGCCGCCCGAGAGACTCTGACTCGCTGCTGATGCTGAGGGGTCCCCTCCCCCATGCAACCAATTGAAACCTTCTTTTTGCCTCAGAAAAGGGGTATGATGGTGGTTTTATTAATTTTGTATTGAGGTTTGTATTGATTGGCTTATATTGGGAGTTTTGCTGAGGCTTGGTGGTGGTGATGAGCCGTAAATGCTGAGGTTTATATCAATATATATATATATTAATATATATCAATATTGCATCCATTCCGCCCTCCCTCTGTGGGTGGAGGACAAGAAAATAGCTGCATGCATCAAAACGTCTTCATAAAAAAAATAAAAGAAAACCTGCCACACACACACACCTTCGCTATGGTTGCTATGCCGACTAATTGCCCTTTAAAAAAGAAAAGGTGCATTAATAAGGCCATGGGCGTTTTAGATGTTAGATGACATTGCCTAGGCTGCCATAGATCAATAGGCAATTTTCTTTTTCTATAGAACCCTCAAGCACTAGCACTAGCCTACCCATAGGTTTTAGGGTAGACGTTGCTTGTATGTTCCCTGTCCACCATGCTCCATCTAACCATTGTTTGCAACCTGATTGCTCTCCAGCCAGCACCCCATCACAATATTACTATTCCATGTATTTGTACTTTGACGCTTACAATTGTTATGCTTTGTTACCCCTTTTCATAAGATAAGATATTAATCCCGAAATAAATTCTTGTGCCAGGTTGCATGGGTGCCTGTATGACACCCATTGCACTCTGAACCTCCCTGGAAGGGGGGATCCCCCACTCTGAGTTCCTTCTCCAGATTTCTTCCTTGTTAATTAAGGGAGTTGTTTCTTGCCCTTAGGGGGGTGTCATAATATGGCGCATAATCATATGGTCTGTAAAGCCAAACTGTGATTAAGGGCTATACAAATAAAATTTACTTAAGTTACAGACACCATCTTACCCTCAGTCTTTTGACAAGTGACGAAAACAGCACAAATGAAAATGTTTATTGTATATCCATTTCTAATTCGATTAGAGGCAATATCCAGCCATTCAACAATCACACACACACACAGAACAAGATTAAAACCACACAAATTGTATTAAAACCTTTATTGTGCAAAGGTCCGGCATCTGTACAGTGACAACAAAAATGGCGGTTAAATTACTTTCACAATTATAAACTAGAATTGATCCAATGTTGTTTTATAAAAAAAAAGCATAACAAAAAAAAAGCAAACAGAAAAAATATAGAACTACTAAAGAAGAGAGCCCAAACTGCCGCGTCATCTAGGATGAGACTAGGACGGCATGGGACCCCTCATAGGGACGCGCGGGGGCCCTCCAGGCGGCCGGGGGGGCATGGGCGGGCCCCGCTGAAAGCCGAAGGGCGGGGGCCGCGGAGGACCACCGCCGTAGCCAGGTGGGGGCATGGGCGGAGGGGGTCCCCTCATCCCCGGGTGCATCGGTGGGCCTGGTGAACAAAAAGAGGGAGGGAGGAAATGAGGTTACATACGTCGATATAATGGTGCGTTTCATTTGTACTCGGAAGTCAGAATTTCCCGAGTTCCAAGTGGGAAGTTTCGGCTGGAACGCGCACTGAATTCGGATTTCGAACTCGGAAAGCCGTTCCAGTGTTGTGCTTACATCGCTAACGCTAGTATCGTCAGCACTTTCATCGTGATGGTCACGGTCAAGATACCGCTGTCAGTCGCAGGCATCTGGTGGGTGCCATGTGGCCATCACACCAAATGTTCTGGAATATTCCTATGCAAGAGGATGGTTGTGTTTTGTTTGTAATGACTCAGGCACCATTCGTATTTTAGACTGTGAAGGAATCATGAATGAAACATTGTGATGGGACAGTTTCACAGCCTTAAATTATAGTGCTAGTGCATTGTTCATTCTAAAGCACAACAATAAAAACACAAAACTTACTGGTACGGTAATCATGTTAATCAGACTACAACAACTTACTACTATAGCTTATAGTTTGGGCTGAAATGGTTCTCAAAATCTACTGTTCTTATGAGGCCTTTAAAAGCCCCAAAGAATGAATGAGTGCACCCAGTGAACTCACCCATGGGGGGCCCGTGGTACGGCCCTCTGGGGGGCATGTGTCCCATGTGTGGGTGCATGCCAGGAGGGGGCGGTGCCCGGTGCTGGTTCGCTCCCGGTGGGTGTGGCGGAGGTGGCACCATCCCCGGGGGTGCGTGAGGCGGCATCTGCATCTGCATAACCTGGGGGGGGGGGGGGGGGGGGGGGGCAAATGTGAGGTTTAGCTCCATCAAATTCTATTTGATGTGAAAATGCCCATTTCATACTTGACATTGGTTCAGCGTACCGTGGTGCATTCCGGCCGGTGGGAAGGGCGGTGGTCCGGGTGGGGGTCCCGAGCCCCCACCCTGTGGTCCCTGTGAGCCCGCGTTGGGGGGCATGGGCATGCCGTGGGGCATGCCCGGGGGCATCGAGCCCGGGGGAGGGACGGGCGGGAAGGCACCCGGTGGCGGCATGCCTGTGGGTGAGGAAATGGTGGAATCTGCCGTCAAAAAACACACTACATCGCTCTCAGATTGAAGGCTTCTGACTGAGGAGCTGCTGAGGAGAATCGATCGTATCCTCCCCATTCAAAATCAAATTCAGCTCCTAGAAAACTAGGGGTGTTCACCTAAGAAGTAGCCCCAGCCCACCAGCCTACCCAGTAGACCATAGCAACTGGTAGGTTGATCTATCCACCATACATCTTGGTGGACACACCCATGTGTGATGTCAAGTGGGGCCGTAATGGCTAACCACAGCCACACCTGGTGGTATAATAGGAGTCCTTTAAGTATGGTGATATCGTATCATAGGGCTCACTATAAACCCCTCCCACTACCCCATTACCAAACCTACCTGGCATGGACATGGTGGCGCCCATCGACGTGAGAACCGGGGTGGAGGCAGAGGGCGGGGGCGGGGCATCGGCGAACAACTGGTGGGGCCGGTCGGCCTGCGAGAGCGGGTTCTGTGCGGCGAGGAGTCGCTCGGCCGCCGAGCCGTGCCGCTCGCCCTTGGAGTCCTTCTTGAAGGCGTACGACACGGTGATGGGCCGGTTACACAGGTACTGGCCATTCATAGCCTCGATGGCGGCGTCCGAGGCGTCGAAGCTGGCGAAGTTGATGAAGGCGTAGCCCTTGGAGTTGCCCGTGTCGGGGTCGCGCATGATCTTGGGCGTCTGCAGGATGACGCCGAAGGCACTGAAGGTGTCGTACAGGAGCTTCTCGTCGATCTCCGGGTCCAGGTTGCCAATGAAAATGTTGGCGCCGACGTCCAGGTTCTTGTTGTGCGCTGAGGCCTTGTTGACGCGGATGGGCTTGCCGTAGAGCTTGATCATGTTCATGATCTTGATGGCGTAATCGGCGTCCTCCTCGCTCAGGAACTCCACAAAGCCGTAGCCTGCGGAGAGCGAAATGAAGGGATATACCATAGATACACCGGCTTCCGCAGCAAGAGACTCAAGACCCACCTGTTCAGAGTTCACCTGGACTCTGAACATAATATTTCTGCTTCTACCCACCTTGATGTTGGCCCGTGACTCTGTCTTTTGGCATGTGTGTGTTGACCACAGGGCCGGCCTGCAGGAAGAGCTCCCACAGCAGCGGCTCTGACACCTTCTCGTCCAACCCGCCCACATACACAGTGGCATCTGGAAGACAATGCAATACGGGTGCAGCATTAATATACAACATGCATGGATATACACATAAGTGTCATGGGATTAAGCATGCATTCATCTATTCACTGGGTGTATGCATGCTTAATGTATGCAGGTGTTAGTTGTGTATGGATCATCACTTTCACCATATTATACCTTTAAGTGAGTCTCCTGCTTGTCCACGTTATGTACATTGACTTTGTATAGCAGGCAATGCTTTGTGTCTGAGACTTTCAGCATCTAATGATCATGAATCCCCAAGCATTGAATTGTCTATAAATGCTAACAACTTAGCGAGCTAGCTTGATAGGGGTACGGTTAGCTCACTAAAAACTTCGAGTTACAATTCAATTTAAATAGAGGGCACCTAATCACAGGGTAGGGACACACCGTAATGTAGACACGTGTCTGGTATTGCTGTTTTACTTCATAAACTGGCTTAAAAACGGACTTTACGTTACATTACGTCCATTCATTACAACGGAAAAAACGAAAGCCATTTGTTTGCTGGTGAGAAAGTGGCGGGAAAGCAGCCAGTAACGGTAACGTTATTAAACCCTGCAACGGAACTCGTGTGTTCATCCAAAGGTTTTCACACACAAACGTCTCACAAAGTGCTGAAGTTACCTTGATTCCTCTCTGAGATCGGTCCCGCCGCCATGTTGAATGAACGCAAGGCGAGCGCCCCAAACTCCGAATAGGCTCCGCCTCTTCCGCTTCCGCTTCCGAGCCTCGCTGCACCTCTACCGGTGACGTGTAGAGGTGTGACTTTTCTCTCTGTGGCCTTTATTGCACTGTAATAATAATAATAATAATAATAATAACGATGATGATGATAATAACAACAATAATAATAATAACAATAATAACAATAATAATGATGATGTAATAATAACAACAATAATAATAATAATAACAATAATAATAATAATAATAATAATAATAATAATAGGTATAGTCTGCTGTTTGATACCGTGGTGTGTATCTGTATTGAATTGTATTTGTGAGCCCTTTTTGAAGGTGAAAAAAATAGATAGATATTCACTTCACAGGTGTAGGATGTCTCATTTGCAAGTCAGAATTGTCATGGTTTAAATCTGAATCCATGAGTATCGGACCAGAGTGGTCTTCATGTGATCTCAATGGCAATGTATGATGTTGGATCAGTCCATTGTGTGTGAGGATGTTTATTAAAGGGCCCTGATTTTACCACCAGGTGATAGATCACTAACCTGTTGATAAAATAGGGGACCTTTAATTACTTATATGTTTTATGGTCATTATATGGTTTATCTTGACTATTTTTATATACTGCTACTCTATAAAGAATAGCATTCCCTCTGGCAATGACAAACAGCCATTTAATAAGCTTTGGTATATGCTTTTATTTATTTATTCCAATACAAACCTTATGTAAAAAGATGGAATAAAAATATTGGCCATACAAAACACATACAAGATGGGTCTTATGAAACATTTTAATAACTAAAATAACAAAACATATAAAACATGTAAAGTCATGCAACACAAAAGACAAAAGGTGAAAATATCCTTGTATAAAAATGGATGGTAACAGGAAAAATATGATCATATATAAAATATCATATATCACAAAATGCTTAACACTTTTTTGGGAAAACAATCTTTTCAATCACAGCATCAAAAGTATTTATGGCAAAACAGAAGTTGTACTTTATCAAATATAACAATTTCACAGTAGGCAGAAAGATATCTCATCGAAGACGGAATACATCCGGCTTACTTTAAAACAAATGCTTGTTATTTACAACTTTTTAATTCCTCTTGAATGTGATTTTCACCAACTGATATTTATTTATTATTGGGGTTTTTTTTTATTATCAGTTAGCAAATTTTTTTCTTCTTCGGTGGCTTACATTTTGGCAGTTATTTTTGATTTTCTTTTGTGAACTGGATTGGGGAAACTCGTTGATTGACATTAAAATATATCTTTAATATGATTTCCACTTAAAAATGTTCTTTTTAAATGTGTCTAGCACACTTTTTATCTTTTCAAGAAACAAAAAGTTAAATAAAATAAGAAGTTTACAATAATGCAGCAACGTATATCAAATTCCACTATTTACGGTGTCCTTCATATAGTCATAGTAATCATATTGTGAAAGAATATCAAACGTGGAATAAAAGTATGTTCTTTCCTCTTTTCTTCGACAACACATTTTATATAAGTGCCCATTCACACAGAACCCAACATGATTTCTAATAAGCAACAAAAAAAAACACCTGTTATTTAAAAACAACTTTTGAGTTGTCGGGTCTTATGCGGTACAAAGCCATGAGTACAAGCTGAAAGGTAGTACCTTTTAAGAACGCTCTTTTTAGAAGCATAACAACCCAAAGAAATTGCCTTTTATTGCTATAATTCCTATGCTGGGAAAGTTGGTGTCTTTGACAAATAAACTGCAGCTAAAATCTGAGAGAAACTGACTTTCCCTTCTGTGAGTGATTTACATAACTTCAAATACCTCTGTTTTGATCAAAGCCACATGCCACCAACATGGCTCGAATTTATCACCACAGGCTTTAAAAGAAAAGAAAATCCCTCCCTATGACACACAATACTGTCATGAAACACCATGTAGGTACGACAAATTAGCCAACGCATCGTATAAAAGAGAAAAAGGCAGAAATAGGTCCATAGCCATGACTAAACTGCATATCTCAGCACAAAACATATTTGAAGATAATTGAATCATTGTTTTGTTTTTTCCCACTAGAGTTTGGAGCACACAGTGCCTCCAAAGCTGAATCACACATGTGAACACGAAGCAAAAACCAAAAAAACACAATCCAAGCTGCTCAGAGAATTCTCTTTTCAAATCTCGCATTGATTCTGCAGAAGCGAACACCCCCACACACACTCCATTGCAGCACTAAAAAGCAATCAGAATCATTCTAACATGTGTTCTGTATAACACAGTAGTACATGTGTACAAACATGTGTACAACAGAAAGATAAAGGAAAATTGCTCTGAAGGCCTCGTAGTTGAAAGTATTAAAAATGTACATTCTACCGTATGATGTGTCTTATGAACCAGAAACATGATAACAGCGGTGATAGGTTTATCAAAGTCTCCCACGGAGGCTGTTCCCAGGGACGTGTTGATTCAATACCTGAGCTTTCCGATGATAGCCAGCTAGTATTACACTCGAGAAGCAATCTGGTCATCGCTCAAAAACAGCGAGGGAACATCTTCAGCGTTAAGGGGGGAGAAATATTTGGGAATATATTTTTTCTTAAGGGGTCCTATCAGTACATTCACAGGTGTTGAAACGAAACCACTGCATTGCATTCTATGGCTCTAGGCTGTGGCTGGGACACGTGTACATGGGTGTTTATCTTAAACCAAAGTAATAGACCCTTTGCACGTCAAACTTTGTTGTCGGGTAAACACAAGTCTGCACGTTTGTAACATTAATAATCGGTCTGTTTTTCCTTGGGTTATGCCAGTGCCTTCGCATCAACATCGAAGTAACCACACATCTGGTGCACCGCCATAATTCATTCGGCAATTTGTAATTCCGTAAACTACACCTCCACCTCTAGTCTACCCTGCCTTTCTGTATAGTTTAAACAAATCACTATTGTCCAGCTGTCTTTTTTTCTTTTTAAACTAAGGCAAAATAGGCAACATGTAGATGAAGATAACTAGTTTTAAAAAATCTGGTATTTTTTAAACATATACAGATGATGCAAAACCCCAGATTACCACTAGACTAGACACTAGTGTTCACATACTGGTGCCGGGCTGGTGGCTGGTGGTTGGAGGCTGGAGGCTGGTGGGGGGGGGGGGGGGACTCGTCGGTGGGGCCCTAGTGCGAGGGCAGCGTGGCAGCGTTGGCGGCATTCAGCTGGCCCACCGCCAGCATTAGGATGTCCTTCTTCTCCTTGTGGAAGCGCAGCTCACGGCCGGCGAGACGCGCGTCCTCCAGCTCACGCTCCGTGGACGCCAGCTCGCGGCCGATGGCCCCGGCCACGCCCTGCTCCCGGTTCACCCAGTCGGCGGCCATTTGGGTGCGCATGTCGTCGTCCAGCGCCCGGTGGGAGTAGTGAGCCAGCACCTCCTATTGACGGAACGCCACAATACATTTTCGTTAGATCGAGAGTACTGGTGCAGGGCCATTTTAGGGCCCTGGGGGAGATAAGGATTTGGTGCTCCCCAAAAAAAGGACTGTAAACATCAGACACGGTTTCAAAACAAAAATATACACTATATATACCTTCCATACTAGTATTATGGAAGGTATACTGTGGGTGAGGCTCGATTAGGTTAGAAACCCAACCGCGTGCGGTCGAGGGCGATTACCTGTCTCGAGCATTGTCTCTCCCTCATGGCCTTCAGGCTGCCATTCCAGTGCAGCAGCTGAAACACCGTCATCAGCTCCTGAAACACAACACAGCTCGGTGGTCACGAGGAAAACACATCTGTGAGCCATTAAGGTCCTTACCAAAAGAGTGGCCGTGCTCTCTTTGCTGTTTTTGCTGCCCCAGAATCATCTGGAATCATCCGCAATCATGGCTGCTGGGTCTTTCTGGATTGTTTTAAGGACTGTTTTCTGGACTGTTTTAAGCAGCTTCTAAAAACCCAGCTTTATAGGCAAGCCTTTCTATAATACCTATCTCATTGTGTCTTTTAGTTTGGCTTTCTCTGATTGTGCTGTGTTTTACTGTATATTGTAATTTAGTTACAATATACAATAACCTATTTATTTACTCCTATATGTGTGTGTGTGTGTGTGTGTGTGTGTGTGTGTGTGTGTGTGTGTGTGTGTGTGTGTGTGTGTGTACGTGTGTACGTGTGTACGTGTGTGAAGCGCTTAACTGTGTAACTGTGTGTTTTAAAATGAGTATGTGACGCACTGTAATTTATATAATTTATACTGTAAGCACTTTATTTATATATAAATAAAGCTTTACCTACTTCCTTACCAACTGAAATCCGATACCTTTGTTAGTATATATGCTACACTGCAGCCTCTCTTGCTCTGTTTCATTCTTAAAGAGGTTTTCAAACATGCAACGCATTCTATTTCCAAACTATAAATTGTAAATGGCGGGATACGCCGAAAGGTTCTGGGTTCGATCCCCAATGTCCACAGAGGGGTCAGAAAAACAGGGACTTGGGATTGCTTTTAAGGGGCTTTTTGCCCCCTAAAATAAACACAATTGAAATTGGTATTAAAATAAAGGTTTAATTTCTGAATTTGACAGTATTTGCAAAGTGTGTCATTCAATATTATTCTGTCACGCAACATAAGAAATAAGCTATGACCCAACATTTGAGCCAATTGCCCTGGAAATTGTCCCCTTCCAATTGCCCTGGAAAACATGTGTGTGTTTATGTGTGTGCTACATTTCGTCCCCTGGTGGTCCCGTGCCTCCTTGAAGACGCTGTGCCTGTGTCTGCTAAACTACTGAACCATAGTAATAATAATAATAGTATATTTTATGCACCTGGAACTCCAGCATGGACTTCCCTTTGTTGGACTCCAGCATGAATCGGAATGCGCCGATGCCTGTGCTGGGGTTATCGGCCTCCTCTCGGTTCCCCTGTGAACGACAAAACCGCACGTGATTCATGAGTGAGGTGACAGCAGGGCCTCGCCCACCATGCTGCTGAGGTTGAGGCTGAGGTTGAGGCTGAGGTTGAGGTTGAGGCAGTATGTGGTGGGATGAGACCTCCAGGGCGAAAGCAGCCACGTCTTTCCACACACACACACGCAATTGTGCAGAAATCCCTCCCCGTCCTGGAACAAACATCTCTTGGAGGAACATTGTAGACTGACTTGCGTGCTTCTCTGGAGCACAAGATAGTAAACCTATACACACACACATAGCACAACCCCTGCTCTGTATATTAATACATTAACAACCACACTCTGTATACTTGTGCCTTGTTTGGGAAACTGCAAAAATACCAACATAAGAATAAAAACAATAGAATAAGTTCTTCTATAATAACAAGTTGCCAATAGTATTGGGAAAAACCCCCAAAACAGTAAAAAAAAATAAGTTGCCAATGGTATTGAGAAGTAGTAGTGAGAAGAACTATTGCACATGATATTAAGAATATTGATTATGATATCAGTATGTATTTGATTGTTCTCATCCTGTTATCTGTCAGTCACTTTGGAAGAAGGTAAATGCAATACCATTTGTGCGGACAATTCATATCCATAACACTGTACTGGTAAAATCTTAAAGCCTGAAGTTACAATGGACTTACGTTGAAGGAGGCCAGGGCTTCACACACACTCTTCTCGATGAAGTCGTCTGTGATGCGACGGGACGGGTGCTCGTTGAACACCGAGTTCATCAGAGCGATCTTGGCCGCGCTGCGTCTCGCCTCCGCCTTGGTTGGACAGAACTGTCCCGCGAAAGAAAGAAAGTGAAGAAAAATCCTCTTCATTAGAGGATAAAACCACTGCTTTTTAGGATGGGACGTTTACGTTTTACATTTACATTTTAGGGGCATTTGGTAGATGCTTTTGTCCAAAATGTATATAGATTCAAGATTCCAGATTTCTTTATTGCCATATGGAACAATGGAATGCCTACTCCCCATTCACTCCTGCAGTATTCTTCTAAACATAAATTCTACAACTCTAAGCAATGAGTAATAGTACATAGTAAAAAGTAATCTTTTAAACAGTATTCTTGCAAACATAAATTCGAAATCAACTCTGAACAATGATTAATATAGTACCTAATAAGTACGGTAAAAGGTAAAAAAGTGAATATAGAAAATAGACAAAAGTGACAAAGTAGCAATACTCTAATATTCTTATGCTAGCATAAAATAGTACTTGGTAACTAGTAGATAGTAGCAGCAAGATGTGATGATAAAATAAGCACTGTACTGTAGTACAGTTCTTAGATTATGGGCCCATTGAATATGATACCTAATAAATATTATGAGCTTAATATTCATTGCGTAGTCGTACTTGTAGCTATAGCAGATTACTAGAACTACATCAGTCAGTCCAATCCAACTAAATCCTCCATTTAAATGTCTGCAGTTTTAGCAAATAATCCTTACAGCCGCCTTACAGACACTCTCGTGCTCAGACAGACACGCCTTAGAACTGTAAATCCACAATGGCACTTTGATTGATCTTAAATCATTCGCACAGGGGAGGGGATAATCCTGTATACCCTGGCCACTTGCCCACACACACACACACACACACACATGCACACACACATACACACACACACACACACATACAAGAGCCCTCAACCCAGACACAGCAATCAAAAATCCTGTAACCGCATTATACTAGAACTGCGTGACCTAAAGGTCCAAACAGACCAATCACATACCTGGAAACTGCCAAAGCAGCTGCCTCCGGGTAGGCTGACGTAGCAGACGTAGGGCGGGCTGCTGGAGGGCACCATCTCATACACCACCAGAGCGCCATTGCGGAGGTCGGCTCCTCGGGTCAACTTCATCTGCCAGAACTCCTGCAGGGCCTCCACCACGTTGACTAAGATGGGGGGAAGAGAACATGGCATCCGTAGTAACTGCAGCGTTGTGGATATTGAAGTCAACAGTACAATTGTAGGGCGGCAGTAGCTCAGGAGTTAAGAGCGGTTGTCTGGAAGCCGGAAGGTTGCTGGTTCGCTCCGCCTAGCTAAGTGTCGTGGAGGTGTCCCTGAGCAAGACACCACCTAACCCTAACTGCTCCTGACATGTTGGTTGTTACCTTCCATGGTTGGCACCGCTGTTAGTGTATGAATGGGTGAATGTGAGGCAACACTGTAAAGCGCTATATGAATGCATTTTACCATTTTGTGATTTTAGTCTCCCAAAGATGTCAACCAAATGGGGCCAGCAGCAGAAAATATAACAATATAGGAACACTTTGTTGATTGCGCCGTCGTATCAACGTTGATTAGATTGTGTTCGTCGTTTTGATGACCATAGCGACAGCTTTCATGACATTTATATTTACATTTAGGGCATTTGGCAGATGCTTTTATCCAAAGCGCCATACAAAGAGGAGGCTACATTTGTTGGAGGAGACAGCAATATATCACTGTGGTACATAAAGATAAGAATAGAGCTGTTTTCCAGCATTCACAGTTACAAGGATAATAGAACGAGTTTCATAATTGCTAGGTTGCCTGCATAATAGCTGGGATAAGAGCAGAGGTGCTTTCACATTGAAATCAAGTGTAAGATATAAAGATGTTGATTACAAGCGTTTACGTTTTTACTCCCCATATCTCTCATGGCTTCCAAGTTGTGCAGACTGAAATACTGTCGGCCTAGGCAATATATTATTATATCAAAAGCAATGCCTTGATTGCCTTTCAGCTAAATACAGTTGCTGGTATAGTGCTAAAGGTCTACCAATTAGAAACAAAACATTTGAAACTCATGTACATCTTACCAGCCTGTCTGCTATGTCTTTACTGTAGCCTAATACTTTACACTGTTAATACTCATGTAGCCCAAACAAATTAGTGAAGGGATGAGCGTGATCCCACCCAATGATATCCACACAATAGGCCTATATTCTTACAAAAAAGGTATTGTATATTTTAACACAGTTTGCTGCATATTTCAACCCAGCCACTAAACACCAAAGTGGTTAAAAGCAGTGCAATGAAAGCTCAAAGGCCCAAGTGGATGTAAACAACACAACATGGGCCTGAGATAGTTAGATAGTTAGAAGTTGTGGAAAACTTCTAACTATCTAAAGTTGTGTCATCTTGTGTCTCATAGGCTCTTTTAGGAGTTATATACTGTATATATAGAGAGACCCTTTCATTAACAATAAGGGGACAATCAGGCGTGTTGTTTGTAACAGTTTGTAACAGGACTCCACTTACAAATGGAGATGGGGTAGAAACACCCCCTCATAAAAAAAACGTATTGAACAAATATGAATACAGCATAACTTCAGCACGCAGCCTGTTTATCGTTCCTTTATTTTTAAATGTTTACATTTTTTATGTGACATTTTATTTTATTTTATGTTATTTTTATAATAGTTTTTATTTATTTTGTATTTTGTATTTATATTTTGGATGTATTTATATTTTGGATGTATTTATATTTTTATTTTGTATTTATTTATTTTTAATCTCAGATGACACTGTATCCCTACCTCTGCCATAGCCCTGCGTGTGTTTGGCAAAGCTCCGCACCACCGCCTCCACGGCCTCCTTCAGCACCGCGGGGTTCCCCGGGTGGTTGCCGCCGCCGGGGGTCCCGAGCCCCGCCACGCCGCCCAAGCCCAAGCCGCCCAAGCCGTGCCCCATGGTCCCGTAAAGGCTGTGGAACTGGAGCGGCGGCGGCAGTGGAGGAGGTGGCCCCGCCGAGGAGGAGAGCAGGGAAGCTGAAGGAGGTGGTAGTGGCGGTGGTAGCGGGGCGGCGGCGGCGGCGGCGGAGACGGCGGGGATCGGGACCGTCACCCCCGGCCGGAGGGACAGGGAGCGCAGCAGCAGAGATCCCGGGGTTCCGAACGTACTACCGCCGCCGAACCCGATACCCGGCTGGAGCCTCTGCGGCCGGATACCACTACCGCTGTCCGACATGGAGATAGACATAGAGTCCATTGTCCGGTTATAATGTGTGCGATTATCAAGATCTATCTATTTATCTATTTAAAACAACAAAGCACTGGGTTCTGCTGGTCGACAGGATATTGATGGAGCCAGCGGATCCACCTCCAGGATTAGGCTGCTGGGGTGTCACTCATCCGGAGGGCGGAGAAACACAAATAGCGGGTCACAGAAATACGAGCCTTTCCGCTGGTGCTGCGGCTGCTGGTGCTGCCTCCTCCTCCTCCTCCTCCTCTTCCCCTCCCCCTCCCCCTCCTCCTCCTCCTTGGCACGCACATAGAGGGCGCTAATGGACTACATCTGCCTGCTCCTCAGTATGACTGCTCTGTTGTGGAGGGGGTTCCCATCGGCGGTAGTAGGCCTCCAGGGTCGAGCTGTGGGGACAGCAATGTGGTCTGACAGTCCTGGTCTGTGCGTGTGTGTGTGTGTGTGTGTGTGTGTGTGTGTGTGTGTGTGTGTGTGTGTGTGTGTGTGTGTGTGCGTGCGTGCGTGCGGCGCACTGTAAGGAGAGGCAAACCAGGTAAATATTTGGGGGCCCCAAAAAGTGGGCAACAATTGAAAGTGCATATCGGTGTGTGTGTGTGTGTGTGTGTGTGTGTGTGTGTGTGTGTGTGTGTGCGTGCGTGTGTGCATGGTGATTATGACATGTGATCCACCACAAATGACAAATGACATATCTTTTTTTTTTGCCTCGCCACTGTGTGGCACACAAACACACACACACACACACACACACACACTGACCATTGACCACTGGGTTATTATGAAACAATAGACAATAGTGTGGTTGGCTAATACAGAGCCAACTAAGTCCAACAGCGAATCAAACTAATATCCCGAAATGTGTTTGTGGAACAAAGCTGATTCATTGTATTAGCCTAATGAGTACGTTTTATTGTGACTGGACGAACAGTGCCCTGGACCAACTCTCTGACTCCACACACACACACAGTGTGTGTGTTGTGTGTTCCAGTCTGTGACTGCTCAGCCCAGTTTAATGATTTTCCCTGAACGGATCCAAACTCCCTCTACTGCCGCCTTCATCCAAATGTTGGATTTGATTTAGTGAATTCCCTGTCAAATTAGTCCAAATAAAAGCCGCAAGAGTTTGTTCCTCAGCAGCAAACCAGAGCCCTTATCTGTCTTGACACGTGTCTTGTGTACCACACAGCTGTCCTGACCATTGACCCCGGCTCTTACGTGACCTTTACAACCAACAGCTGATTCATTAGCCTCTGAGCTGGAACTCCATGAATCACAGAAGTATTATTGAGTAATAATAATAATAAACAAATTACAAACAATTTTAGAAGTATTATTCATGGAATGTGATGTATATTAAGTTATTTAAATACATTTACATTTACATTTAGGGCATTTGGTAGACGCTTTTATCCAAAGTGACTTACAAAGAGTACATTTGTTGAAGGAGACAGCAATATATCGCTGCGGTACATAAAGATAACAACAGAGCTGTTTTTGCGCATACGTACACCTTATCATAGGATAACTATTAAAGGTCCTGTATGTAAGAATCATGAATCCGTTCAGGGACTACATGTAGGATTTTACAGCACAAATCGCTTTAACTTTCCAGTTTGTGAGCAGGTTGTGGTTGAAGTAAAATCATGAGAGTGACTTTGGGCTGATTTCTCTTATATTTGAGTCGGGTGGGATTTTGCTGGAAAAAGGAACAAAGTAAATTATGTATAAACTAGGAATTATTCACACACACAATTTATGTATGTATGTATGTATGTATGTACAGTATGTGTATGTGTGTGTGTGTGTGTGTGTGTGTGTGTGTGTGTGTGTGTGTGTGTGTGTGTGTGTGTAGGTTTACTATCATGTGTAGCCCTACTCAACTCAACAGATAGCCAGAGTGAAACACTGGCCTTCTGTTTAGTTGAGTGACGGGCAATCTTCTCAAAACAAATAACATTTCAGCGAAATCAGAAGAACAACTCTGACTCACTCAGCGGGTCCAGGGAAATGTGCGTCTACGTCAACATTTCATTTTCCCTTATCTTGTTTGCTCGGACTGGCACCAACTTGTCTCTGTCATCCAATCACTCTATTACTATCATAGAGCAAGTCAGACAAAACAAAACCTAAACAAAACAGGCGTGAATTGCTTTTATTTAATCAACATCGTGACGATAAGACTCGACCCGTTTGAGTTTGAGCTGTCAGCGTTCTTACCCAGGGCCAGCCGCGGGGCCTATTGGACTTTGATTAAGATTAGCCAGGTGGCACAGTGAACAGCAAGGGTCACAGACTCGATGTCACATCAGATGGCGTCACCAGGCCGCTCTCCTCGGCCAATCGCCGTTGAGCCCTGGGAAGATTACGTTCAGTGCGCGACACTATAAGAGGCAGGCTCTCCTCCAAGGACAGTACCATCAGGTCCACATTGCGTTGCACGACAGGTAAGCATCTCCCTTCCTTCCTTCCTCCCTTCCTTACTTCTATTCAAGGGTTCAGCTGTTTCATGTTGAGAGATGCTTTGCAAGTTAGAAAGATACAGCATATGTATAGGCATGTCAATTGTTTTAGAAACAGGTTTATTTTTATTTTACATAGCTTCCATTTTATGAAAGCTATGTTAAATAATAACAATGCATGCATTTGAAACAGTATTTGAGTATTTTGTGAATGTATGTCAATAAGTAGGCCTATTTATTGGTCAGAAATGAAGACCTTGTAAAACTGTTAAGTTTGCTGTTGCTTGGAAAGACTATTCTGCATCAGATCTATGAATGTTCACTAGGATTAGGAGTAGGCCAATTTGTTGTTTTAGTTGGTTAAAGTATGCTATTTAAGTAAAAAGTCAGCCTATTCAACACGGTAACAGTCTGTAGGACTTTTACTTTGAAAAGGGCAAAATGCTCATGTAATAATACCAGTCAAATCAGATGTACCCGTTGAGAAGCTGATTAGATCTAATGCGTTTTGAATGCACAAGACTACGTGGCCAAGGGTCTCATGATCGAATCATACTTTTTTATTTCCAGGTGATCCTTCCAGCTCCCAACCATGAAGTACACACTCATTGCTACAATTGTTGTGCTGGCTCTGGCCCAAGGTAGGAAAATTATATGAAGCTAAAATGGAAGGAGCCTCTGTATGAATGTGTCTATGTATGTATGTGTCTATGTGTGCATTGTTCAATCAGTTCTGCCTGTCCACAGGAACTCTGTCCAAGGAGGTTCCGGAGATTGAGAAGCTCACCCAGTTCTTCGAAGGCATGAAGCAAGAGCTGATGTCCACTGTGGAAAAGATGACAGAGGCTCTCCAGTCCCAGTACGTATACACGGCTTAGTGGCTACACACACCAGAAGAGAAGGCCCCTGTTTGTGTCTTGGGACACACACTGTCGAACATTCAACACTATAGACACAGAACTATGGCCGGGGAGACGGGATCTGTGCGGTGGGGGTCTGAATGCCCAACTACCTCCCTGCTAGGGCAGGACATGGGTGGGATCTGAGATTATTTTCCAGGCCTGCCTCACAATGGTCTGTTCTGATATTGTCTGAAACTTTCCTCAGAGTGGCTCTGTATGCTAATCTAGCTGCCAATCATTGAGCACTTGAGGTTATGTCAGCGGAACTTAACCCTCATATGCACCCTAATATGCGGTTCTTAAGGTCTGCTGCTTATCTGTAACATGCTTTGAGCCTGATATGCAACACAGCAAAAAAAGTGGGCAATGGGAGGGTGTGAGGGACCTTTGAATTGTTGTCTGATGGCTCCTCCTCCGTTTGTTCCCCACCATCTCTCTCCAGGACCTTCATCCAGGACGGCACTGCTCAAATCGAGCCTATCGTGACCCAGATCAGGGATAACCTCGCCCCTCTGGCCACCTCCGTGCAGGAGAAGGTCAGCCCTCTGGCGGAGGATATGCAGAAGAGAATCAAGCCCGTCATGGACGACTTCCAGACTCAGATGGAGACCATGTTCCGCCAGCTCATGGAACAGGCCCAGGCCCAGGTTGCCGGCTAGTAAACCCCCACACCTCACCGCCACCATCTCCCTGTAGTTGTCAGATGTCCTTGGTGTGCCACCTAGGAGCTGACCTGGAACCATGTTCATGGGGGGGGGGGGGGGGTATCCAACACCACACCTAATTTCTGAGTAGGACCATCTAAAAGTGGAACTACTTGGAAGTGTTGGTTGGTTGAGGGTGGCAGCGGCACAAAATGTGTGCATGAGACCAAAAGCACAATAAAAAATGTCAACAAAAGAAGTACAGACGTGTCATTTCTATTTAGGAGACGTAAACATGGCAACATTTAGGCCTACTTTGTCTTTTTGGGAACTATAGTTAAATTGACTCAAGTTTGAGTTTGTTAAATAGTTTGACATTGTAGCTCAAATATTGTAAACTAAATAAACTATATATTGAAAGCACTATAGCAGTGCTGGTTAAAACTGCACAATGAAAGACTTCTCATTAGCAACCTCTAGTGGTTGTAGGTACAGTAAAGCTAATTTACAGACAACAGATTACGGATTTACATGGTCATTCCAACCTTGGATGGATTGCCCCATTTTAGTTTTGAAATAGCTTGAGTATTTTAAATAGCTGCAGTACAAAAGCTAGTGCAGGTTTAAATAAAAGTGCCAATTTGACAACATTTATAGGGGGCTTATTATACCACATGTGAGCATGATTAGCCATCACAAGCCATTTCAAATATGTCTACCAGCCTACCCAGTGAACTGTACAAGTCACAATTGGGAGTGTCCACCTAGATGTATGCTGACTAGATCTGTTTACCAGTTGAGTTTCAGTCACATGACATTTTGAAATGGCCAATCACGCTCAGACCTGGTGGCATTATAGGGCCCCTTTAAATAGCTGCCGTACAATAGTTAGTACAGATTTAAATAAAACTGCTAATTGGACCACATTTAATGAAAGTTCCCTACATGTTTTATTGAGAACATACAACATCACCCTCAACCGACACCAACTGAACTGAACCTACGGTACACAATCAGAACATGTCCATTTAGCGAAAATAAAGGAGGCAGACATTTTCATTTAGAACTTTTATTCAAGCAAGCAAATGTCAGGGGTACATTCATAATGCTGGGTTCTCCCAGCATTTCCATCAGTCAAAAAGAATAAAAGGGATAGAACATCTGAACAATAAAGGAACACTTTCATCAACTCCCAATTCCCTGTGGAATTCCCCTCTTAAAACCCCCAAACTCAAACATTTTTTAATTTTAAAACTTTTCTCTTTTTTTTTGTTTTTATGTGGATAAACGGACAGGAACTAGCAGTTACTTCACTAGGCCCGGCGGGACAGTTCCTCCTTTCCTTCCTTCCTTCTTTCCTTCTCTCTTTTTTGTCATTTCACAACTTTTTGCTTTGTTTTCTGCATTTTCAATGTTTATTTTCCTCTCCTTGCCCTCAGTGAAGCTGTACGGGGTTCCCCACAGCTCCTCCCCCCGTCCCCTGCTCCTGAGAACACAAGCAACATGACATCAACCGTCTTTAGTGTGGAAACCAAAACGTCGATATGGCCCATTTGGCCCATTCCCCTGGCCGAACAGCCGGGAGAGGATCCACATCACTAATCAAATACAGAAGTGGAGGACAAAGACACCAAAGTCCCAGCATCTGGTATCGGCCCCTTGGGGACTTGAAGCATGAAAGGCAAGAGGCCGCATATGAAAATTACGTTGTGTAATTCTTTGCAATGGTGAATTATAGTAGCTACCATGAGTGGTTATAGCCTCCCTCATCTACTGCAGCAAGAGGGGGAAAAAAGGCTTTGGCAAGAGACAAAAAAGGTAATTTGCATTTTTAACTAAAACTACATTGTGTGTAGTACAATTTTGTCCCCGGTGTCCACGGTGAGGAGGACCCGGGGCCCATGAACTACAGTCACTGTTGCAGCCATTTTGGCCGGTGCGACCCACGGAGACAGTGGCACCGAATTTGACAAGGCTGCAGACTATCAACAATTCTCCCACAGAAGGGCTGTGGAGGACACTGGGTCGCACCAAGTACCTTAGTACCTCAGACAGCTGGGACAGCAGTGTTGGTCACGGTCTTCTGGGCTGCCTCCTTGGCCTGGTGGGCCTGCAGCACAGCCACAGCCTCATCCACCTGAGGGGGGGGGGGAGACAGCATGGCTTGAGGACAACTCACTACTAACGCAATGCACTTTTCACTTTTGCTTCCTCCGACCAATTTCAACCCCACTCACGCCTCCATTCAAAAGACTCTGCTTCAGTTTCAAAATGCTTTGGTTATGGCTGGTAACTGAATGGTGGAGATGTGCGCGTGAGCAGGGTCGACAAAATGGAGTAAAGACTGAGTGGTTGGGCCTAAGGGGGACAGACCTTTGAGCGGAGGGATTCGGGGGACTCCAGCATGTGGAGCAGCTCAGAGTTGTCAATCTCTAGCAGCATGCCGGTTATCTTCCCCGCCAGGCTGGGATGCATGTTCTGGATGAGCGGGAAGAGGCGCTCACCTGGTGTGTGTGGAGAGAGAGACAGAGACAAAGTTCTTAAGTGTTGGTCAGAGACGGTGGGTGTCGGCGTGATAATGTGGAGAAGGGGGGGGGGGGGGTAGCCAGACTTGAGGGCCACGTGGAGGTGGAAGGCTTACCCAGCATCTGCTTCTGTTCCTGGGGTGGGGCAGCAGCGAGCATGGAGGCCGTCAGTGGCTCCTGGCCCTGCACGTGGACGGCAGGCTGCTCAGACGGAAGAGACCGCACAACCAGTGAGACACCCAACACCAACCCAAACAAGGGGCTACTGTCCTCGAATAAAAACGCACTTTCAACATACCTCTGGAGCAACATCTTATCACGGATGTTTTGTTGATAAAGGCATTGCTAAAGGATATTAAACTCTAAACCCTACCCACGCCATTAACCAATACAACTCCATCCCAGTGCCCCATTGGTTACTTTACTTGACTTCATGAAAAGCATTGCTGTCAAGACTCATGCATTTAAAGTGGGCTCCGTACCTGCTGCATGGGGACCTGGGTCTGGGGGGCCATGTGCTGGTGGGGATTGCGGACCCCCGGGGTGTACTTGTACTGGGGGACGCCGCGCACCTGGGAGGCGGCAGCCGTGGCGGCGCTGGTGGGTCGCGGGCCCATGGTCTGGGCTGCAGGGCACACGGGTGGCGAGGTTTAAGATCAAAATGTTTGAATCCAGGACATAACTCACCTGCCTGGTCTACTAGCGTTACAACTTTAAAGTGGTAATCTCAAAGATTTTCCTGTACAGTCACTATTCATTGCCGAACGAGTTAGCACGATGGTGTCTGAGCCGATGGTCCGCTGATGAAACAACTGCCAGCGGACCGACGTCACCTATGTGACACTGTTCGGATGCAATTACAATTTCTACGCCATAGGTGTCGCCATAGAGCACGAAACGGAAATCTCTCGAGAATACCACTTTAATGTCTATAGTTCAAACAATTGTCGCCCTGTGACGTAAACAAGGGTTCACCAAAAACGGGAAATCTAGCAACTGTTAACTACATTGTGCGTAGTACAATTTTGCCCCCAGTGTCCATGCTGAGAGGACCCGGGGCCCATGGACTACAGTCACTGTTGCAGCCATTTTGGCCGGTGCGACCCACAGAGAAAGTGGCACCGAATTTGACAAGGCTGCAGACTTTGAACAATGCAACCCGGGGGGGTTCAACATTCCATGAGCTGTGTAGAAACAACTAATAGCATAACTTTTCTTAACATTTCATTCAACTAATGCTGTTGCATTATAGACTGAAAGCAATCCCCCCTGATGAATAGTTGTGACTAGTCAAATCTTTTTCATATTTGAAACATGCATGAACACACTTTATTTGTATCGCACCTTTCATACATAAAATGCCCTTTGAGGTATGATTTAAGCTCTTTTTTTTGGGAAGGGCAGTTTAACAATTTTGGTGCACAACACATAAAAAAGGCTTCCCCGCTTGGTTTGTGGAGTACTTGGGTACAATTAAAAGACAAAAGCATTGGGATGATCTAAGGGCTTTTGTGATCAATAGGATATTAAAAAGTCAGGCCTATGAAGGTGCTCTGTCATCAAGTGCTGTGCAAGTAATTAAATGGACCTTAGAAATAAATTCTAAACGAAAAACGGTGCCGGTGCAGTTCATCTGGAGCGGGAGCGACGTGCCCTCTCTTCTTGGTCCTACTTAAAAGTCTAGCAGCAGAATTCTGAGTGAGTTCCAATGTCTAAGTAGACATTTTTTTTGGGGGGGGGGGGGGGCAGTAAAAAGTCCTTTGCAGTAGTTGAACCCACTAGTGATGAAAGCATGAATTAGGTCATTTTGTCAGCATCCTTTTGTGTATAATATGGCCGTACCTTGAGACAAACTTCTCAGAAGAAAGCTGTCTCACATGACCAATATGCAATCCAAATCCAAAAATGACACTCTGGACCTTTAAACTTGGCTTAAGTCTGATGAGCCAGGCTCCCAAGGTTGCGAAACAGGGTGTCGCCCTTTGTTTTTGGTCCAAGTAAATTCATGCATTTTATCCTCCGCTTTAAAACAGTGACTCATCCACTGATCTACGAGGTCCAATATGGGCGGCACGGTGACTCATCCGGTTTACTGGAGTTTAGTTGGGCTGCTGTTTAGCGCCCTTCAGGATTCTACAGTTCAGTATTTGTTCATCAAAATGGATCCATTCATGATTCAGATTGTTCTCGTCAATCTCTAGGGTCATTGGCTCTGAGATAACAGAAGAAGGAGAAGTTGAAGATGAAGAGGGTGACTGACCGACACGCTGGGTGGACATCATGCGAGGCATCTGGGAGGTGGGCCGCATGGTGCTGAAGCCCTGGGGCCGGGGCGCAGACTGCCGCATGACCCCCGGGATGTTCTGGAAGTCTACACACATACAATCACAATTAAGACCTCCTCCGGCAGGAGGTTGCAGCCCATCAGGACCGGAACCTCACGCCACAGGAACAGCTTCTTCCCCAGCATAGCAACTGGCCTCATTAACAAGACCCGGGACCCCCACTGACTCCCTATGGACACTAGACTACCTGTTATATTAACCTTTAACCCCACTGACTACCACCCCCCCATGGACACTACTGTGTTACATTAACGCACACCTTTTCCTTCTTTAAATTGCACCTTTTTATTTCTTTTTAAATATATATATATTTTTTTTATTTGTTTAGTTATTATGTTATTACTCCGTTTAGTGTTCATTGTTAGGCACCAAATGCACAAAAGCACATTCCCTGTTTGCAAAAACTAAGACAGTAAAGCAGATTCTCCCAAAACACAAAATCCTGGATTCTGCAAATCCACCGAGCCAACGTCAGAACCACGAGAGGCACACTCACGCTGCGGTCGGACCCCCTGCGTGGCCCAGCGGGGACCGGGCCGCAGCTGGGCCATCTGGCCGGCGGCAGCCGGGTAGTAGGCGGGCCGGTTCTGCGCCGGCGGGATGGTGGCCATGAAGTACCCAGAGGGCGGCGGTGCCGGCTGGTAAGGGTTGAGCACGGGGTTGGGCACGGCGCGCACGCTGGCCATCCTCTGCATGTACTGGTTGGTGAGGTGGGCCTGTCGCTCCTCCTTGCGCTGGGCGAGCGCCACGTACAGCGGCTTGGTGGCCACGATGCGGCCGTTCATCTCCGTCACCGCCTTGGTGGCCTCCTCCGGCGACGAGAAGCACACAAAGCCGAAGCCCTTGCTGCGGCCGCCCTCCGTCATCACCTTGGCGCTGGTAATGGTGCCGAACGGCGAAAACTCCTTGCGCAGCCGCTCGTCGTCCAGCCCGTCGTCCAGGTTCTTCACATACAGGTTGACGCCCTGCGGAGACAGGGGGGGGATGAGACTTATGCCCACTACTCCGTGGACGGGCCATCAGGACCAAAACCTCACGTCACAAGAACAGCTTCTTCCCCGCAGCAACTGGCTCCATTAACGAGATCCGGGACCCCCACTGACTGCCACCCCCTATGGACACTATACTACACGTTATATTAACCTTTAACCCCACCGACTCCCACCCCCTATGGACACTATACTACACATTATATTAACCTTTAACCCCACCGACTCCCACCCCCCATGGACACGACAGCGTTACATTAACGCACATCTCATGTTTTCTTTTCTTTAAATTGCACCCTATTAATTGCTAGTTTTGTATGTATATTTTTAGAATGTAAGACTTTTGTAGAGATTCTATTCTATTATTACGCTCTGTTTAATGCTCAATGTTATTCACCAATTTCACATTCCTTGTTTGCAAAAACTAAGCCAATACAGCTGATTGTGATAATTCACATTTCATTGCTACTTGATGACAACATAATATGACCTTAAAGGATCCAAACCATATCTTGCCACACTTCGCTTCGTCTAATGTCCCATTTACTAATTACACATTTTATGTGGAATCCTATAAACATAATGACTCTCGGGACGCCATTTCACATCTTTCTTAGGATAACAAGCAAGCATTCAATAAAGCTATGAACTACATTGTGCGTAGTACAATTTTGTCCCCAGTGTACACGGTAAGGAGGACCCGGGGCCCATGAACTACAGTCACTGTTGCAGCCATTTTGGCCGGTGCGACCCACAGAGAAAGTGGCACCGAATTTGACAAGGCTGCATACTTAAAATTCCAAACCGGGTTCAAGAAATCATTGAAAAGTAAACCACTTCAACTGCCTTCAAACACACACGTCACATCAATGTTTTAACCGCTTTGAATGACACCGAGTTCTGAACATCACAGAAAGTGAACTGGTACTCCTTTAGCTTGTATCTGAACAGAAAGTACAACGGCAAACAAAATCAGTCAAACAAGTATGGCAATAGTACGCTTTTGGAGGCTGAAAAGAACCCCACACATTTGACTCTTGATTGTCCAGATATGAAAAATCAAATTAAATAGACTAAACTGCAAATAAAATTCAAGACATTCAACCATACCTTGCTCCAGGTCATCTTCCCTGCACATGCTCTTGAGGCACTACTACGAGTCAAATATCAAAACCTGACTTCCTTAAGTTTCACTTCTTCAACAGGCTTCTCTTGACTGGAAAACAAACTGTGGTTGCAAAACTTGTTTTGGCGGCATGGAGCGCTTACGACGTGGCCAAAGTCCTATTCAAACCAATTACTGGAATTTGGTCAAATTACGACCATTAGGCATATATTGTTGCATGTTTTCACCATGGTGAACAGTGATCGGGCACACTAAACAAAAACCTTTTAGTTCAATGAATACTGTTTGAATTCAGTCTCACTGCGAGCACACACCACCACCCTTTAATCCGCCCGTGCAGAAGGAAGAGGGTGTCGGCCAGGAGAACTCACCTGGTAGCGAGTCATGCGGTCCTGTTTCATCTGCTCAAACTTGCGCTTGAGTTCTGTCTGCCGCTCCACCTTCTTCTGCGCACGGCCCACGTAGATCAGCTTGCCGTTCAGCTCCTTGCCGTTCATCTCGTCCACCGCCTGGCCGAGGGGTCAAAAAGGCAACACTTTGGTTACTGGTGCGTCACAGTGACGCAATGGTGCGACTATTGACGCAATCTGGAGAGATTCTTAAGGCCAAAAATTAAACTGGTCTTTGTAGAACACAAATAAGCTTAAAGCTTGTTTTTTATATATAGTTTGCAATAAAGTTGTTTCTGACTCTGAAGTGTTAATGAACTAGTACTTGACTAATAGTCAAGTATTCAAGATGCATCAAAAGGGGGATATTGTACAGGCACTGCGCCCTGGACAGTGGGAGGCTATGGGCAATTCTGCTGGCATTCCAAACAGATTAGGCGGGGCTTGTGAAGGGGCCCCATGTGACCACCAGGGTGGGGGCCCCTGGGGGAAAGAAGGGTGCCTGGCGACATGTCTCAATCGGGGCCGGGGGGCCCCACAAGACTCGGTCCGCTCACCTTCTGGGCGTCCTCGTGGTGCTCGAAGCTCACAAAGCCGAAGCCCCGTGACTTGCCACTGTTGTCCGTCATGACGCGGATGCTCATGGCGTTGCCTAGGCGACAGACACGGGAAAGCGGACATTTATTCCCTCTGATTCTGTCACACATTTTTTTTACCCAATTTTCCTTCACAGCTCATTGAGAGGCGTGTCCGTGTGCACTTTGCCCGGGGGCCTCTATATGGGCCGTGTTTACCCGTAAACAAGACCCCCATTGTGACCCCCCCCGCAGTGTTGGTGCTCCTCTTGGGGGCCAACCGACCGTATCTGCTGAAGAACTCTCTGAGCTTCTCGTCGTCCATGTCCTCGCCGAAGTTCTTGATGTAGACGTTGGTGAACTCCTTGGCGCGGGCGCCAAGCTCTGCCTCGCGCTCTTTGCGCGACTTGAAGCGGCCGACGAACCTGCGAGGGCAAAACAAACACACCACTCAGAGAACGAATAGGGAACTCTTTTTTTTTTTTTTTTATTTATAAATAAATAAAAACTATGCAATGAAGGGAGTTTAATGTTTTTTGGAATTGGAATACTTCAGAAGCCTCAAGTTTTCCATACGTTCATCTATGCAAACATTACATGCAAACATACATTGTCTATACTCACTTTATTCTATATTTTCTTATTTTTTTGTTCTTTATATTGCCATGTTCTTCCTTTTTGTTTACATTTCCCATTCCTGCTGCTCATTTTGCTGTAAATACTGTAGATAGTGTGGCTATTCTGATCCCTCTAATTTGTGTTATTTGTTCTTTTGCACATTCCACTGAGCATCGTCACTTTTTCATTTCACTGCACATCCTGTATGTGTATGTGACAATTAAGCTTCTTGAATCTATGCTACAGAACTACAAATATGTACTTTATGAGTAGAACTACATGATGAAGTGCAACCTAGCTTTAAAGAAGCATAATCTCGTTTTAAAATTACCCAATTTTTTTTTTGTCATTGTCATTGTTTATGTGATCAATGTGCATTGATGTTTTGGTCTAGTGGCTTCTCAATCGTTAAAATGTTCCATTTAGACTGGAGAGGGCTATGATTAGTTTACGAGTTCACACACACACTGGCAGAGCACTTACACTTTTCGGTCATTGAGCAACATGCCATTCATTTTCTCAATGGCTCGTTCGGCCGCCTCCTGAGTCTCAAAGTGCACAAAGCCGTAGCCTTTAGAGCCATTCTCGTCACAAACCACCTTGGAGAGAAGAGACCGCATGCAAGACGTAAGCCGCACGCTCATGCACAACACAATGCAGTACAGTCAACACTCACCCCCCAACATCATCACCCACCTCCTTGAGATGGCGCCCCTTACTCCCAAAGGGTGAGTTATACGGTCTATCTACGTCTACGAGTGTCCGCACCGCACAGAGCGCCGTACGGGTTTGGCCGCACGTCTCGGCGGCATCTTTGTTTACAACATGAAGACGCAAACGAACAGCGAGCCATCGTCTGATTAACAACATGGCACCGACCTCTGTGGCTTTGAGCGGGAGGTGGAGGTGAGCAGAAACGTGGTAAGTTTGTCTTCACCGTCCGCAGACACCAGCCCAATATTCGAGGTTCTTCCGTCAACTTGACATGTGGCGGCCACTTTCTTGGAGGTGAACGCAAGCCACACACACCCAGGTGTAATGGAGAGCCACCATGTACCCGAGGTGGCTATTCGATGCGGACAGCTGAGTCTTAACACTACCGAGAACAAGATACCGCTCTGTATATCGGTGGGTACGTGATACTAAAACACACAAACACACACACTGTGACCGACATGAAGGCACGATGTACCTCGACTACAAAAAGGTTTTCCATAGTTTCATGTCGCATCATTCGCCTTGTATTTTTGACATTGTTAATATGACAACACTCAAAATGTAACTCAAAAAACACACACACCGAGGGCAGTTGGTCTTCGGGGGTGGGGGTGGGGGCACCTACCTTGCAGGACAGGATGTTTCCGAACGCCGAGAAGGTGTCGTACAGCGCCTTGTTGTCGATGGACTTGTCGAGGTTCTTGATGAAGATGTTGCCAACGCCGCTCTTCCTCAGCGAGGGGTCTCTCTGGGACCACATGATGCGCACCGGCCTCCCCTTGATCACGTCGAAGTTCATGGTGTCCAGAGCACGCTCGGCTGAGGGGTCGGGGGGGGTTGTTTAGTAACTATTAAAAACATGTTATTATACATGTTATGCATACATAATTGCAAGTAAATCGTTTATTGTTGGCCAAACTGCCGCCCAACAAACAGGAAGGCGTAATTTGAAAACTCACACGCAAGTTGTTATCACTGAAATGCAGACATTTTCTGGCTTGGGAGTGGACGGGGCTAAGCCAACCTCTGTGTGTGTGTGTGTGTGTGTGTGTGTGTGTGTGTCTGTCAGTGTGCATGGTGTCGAGTTGCTCAGTGGCCGATGTGTGTGTGATGTGATCGGAATAAGAATGAGCCTCCATGCACGCAACGGAGAACCAGCACCACCATGCAGAAGTGGGCGGGGCAAAATAAACGTGTCCCCCCCCCCCCCCCCTCGTGTGTGTGTGTGTGTGTGTGGGAACTTGACAATATGTCGGAACCAGTCACGTGGAGGAGGAGGAGGAGGAAACTGGGGGGCTACCATGCTGCCATTTAAAGTGTGGTTTATTTAAGTTTATATATATATTAAATCAATTTTTAAGACTTCGCTGTTTACCGTCGGCCGGCTGCTGGAAGTTGACGTAGGCGTAGCCGAGGGAGCGGCGGGTGATCATGTCGCGGCACACCCGGATGGAGAGTATGGCTCCGGCCGGGCTGAACTTCTCGTACAGCATGGCCTCCGTGACGTCCTGGTGCAGGTCGCCCACGTACAGCGACGCCATGGGGTAGCTGGGAGCGCTGGGGTTCATGGTAATTCGCTGGTCTTGGTCGGAACAAGACGCGTGTCCGGCGTGGTCGACCGACGGTATGTGTGTTAGCGAGTTAGTTACCTATCGGAAGTAACGTTAACGTGACCACACGGCGGTGGCAAAACGGTTAGCGACGGTTAGCGGCCGTCGACTTGACAACTGCGGTGTTATTATTTGTATATTTATATATTTTTTGTCAATTCGATTCGATTTAGAATATGACGAGTTACCGTGTGGTCTGGGAATACAAACTTTTTAGTAGCTCCGATTTGAACCGCGACAATAACCCCGATAAAAAAAATTATATATCGACTCGGCCTAAACTAGCGACAATTCGGTAATTTTTTTCGTGTCGTCTTGTAATAGTATCGTCCGGATCTTCGTGGAGGAGGAGGCTTCGCCGACGTAGTTGTAGTAGCAGTAGTTACAAAAAAAAGAAAGATTTTTTAAGCGTTTTTTTGGGTGTTTTTTAATTTTTTTTGGTATTTTTTTTTTTTATAGAATGTGTGCCGAGCGAGCTCAGGAGCACTCACACTCTGCACGGACCGCCGGGGGTGGAGAGGCCCGCACCTCACAACCGCCGCTTATATGCCCTCGGTGACGTCATAGGGGCAGAAAGGGGGCGTCGGCTTCTATATATCAACCTTTAAATGTGAAATGTGAAATTAAACTGAAATTAAATTAACGTGTTTGATGACGGCAACACGACTGTAAATAGATGTAACATTTTTTAAATATATATATATACAATAAAACGTGCTGCTGCTGCTGCGGCAGAGCTGTAGTTCCCGTCGCCGCCTGTAGGAGGCAGTGTAGTGCAGCGAAGTGAATATGAATATTCAAAGCATTCAAACGCAATCCTGCAGATTCAGTCTCATTCAGATGCAAATGCACCCCCCCTCCCCCCCGCTACCAAGACACAGGGAAGCTAGCGCACAAACAGTGTGGGGGTTTACTGGCCAAAGGTTGGAAACATGTGTACGAATGTTTTATTTGCTGACTTTGTATCATGCATGATGATGACAAATGATGTAGGTCACAGTGGCCAATAAATCCTATAAAGCTCCCTACTCCCCTAAATGTTTGGCTCCATTTATAGACTTCTGGATCTAGTTTCAGTTAGTGGTTTGAAAAACAGAAAAAGGGAAAAGGTTTTCGAGACAAAGAGAGAGCCAATTGCAAGTTGGCATGTACATGTTGTTCTAAAGTAATATTTGGTTATTATGGAATACATACCGCAGCATTTGTCACTTGATACAGAGTATCCATTTTGTGCATGTAATGAGTGATTACCAAAGTAAGGGAGGGACTACAGTATTAACCAAACCACTACTATTCTTACTGTAAATCCATAGTTCCATTGTATTATAAAAACAACACAAAACAGAAAACATATTTTTGAGTATGTTTAATCACACTAACATGATGAAAGCATGTAACCTAAATAACAGATACACAAGTCGTCAGTTTGAACAATTGCAGATGGTTTATATTTGATCAAAGTTGTATGCATGGTAGCTAAAACATTTTTGTACTACTTTGAACATCCAAAACGTAGTGCATCTTTTTCTGAAGTACCACTTTCTAATCAACCGGGCAGCAGCCTTTAAATTTGAGTTGATCTGCTTTCTCTTTGTGGACTAGAAAGGTGAAAATGCCCAAGTATCACCCGTGGAGGTTAATATTTCATAAGCATAAATTACCAATCCCAAAGCGGCCCTTTGCACCCAAATTACTATTCAGAACCACACACACACACACACACACACACACACACACACACACACACTAGAAAGAGACGGCAGGGATACAATATAAAAAATTATAAACACCTGAACGCACACAAATAAAGAAGGTAACCACTTAAATGCATATGGCAGAAGGTATTCTTTACACATCCGAGACAAAAATAAAAAAGTTACAGTATCATGTCGGAATAATGCGCTTAAAAAGTTGCCTGTACCTAATTGTAATATGAAATGAATATTCTGCACAGGTCACAAATCATAGTAAAAAAAAATACGAATAAAAATGAAAAATGAAAAGTTGAATCGTGTCACTTAATAGTATGTCGTTTGAGAATTGTCAACTGAGTAACGTTTTGCCAAAAGGCCCACACCACTGACACAATCCTGTGAGCCTTGGTGTCAGATAACCAAAAAAAAAAAAAA